>JAQIXW010005610.1:0-10211 GCA_034700685.1 Willowsia buskii | reverse complement strand
AGAGCAAACATGACGAGTGCTATGAACTGGCTGGTGTATGCCTTTGTGGAGGCAACGCCAATCTCGGGGCCGGCGTTGATGTGGATTCCGCAGTGGGACTCGCGACAGATGCTGGAACCTACGGTGTTCGTGACGCCAACGATTAGTCCTCCTCGAGACTTGCAATAGCGGAGAGCCACTAAGGTGTCAGCAGTTTCGCCTGTTTTTATAAATAAGTCCATATTATCAAACATTAGCCAATAATAATTTATAGTTACAATTAAAATTAATTATTTACCTACCTACCCGACTGACTAATGACGAAGCACACATCATCCCTAAAAATGGGAGTATTCCTATCCAAAAAGTCACTCGCCACTTCCGCCATAACGGGCAACTCTGTCAACTCCTCCAGCAACTGCTTAGTAGCGATAGCACTGTGATAACTGGTCCCACATCCGATAAGAAGCAGCCTCCTGCACCTTCTAATCTCAGCAATGTAATCCTTCAACCCTCCAAGAACAACTCCTCCATTCTCAAAATCCACCCTCCCTCTCATCGTGTTCGCAACACTCTCAGGCTGCTCGAAAATCTCTTTCTGCATGAAACTGGTAAAGTTGCCCTTCATAATCTGCTGGATCTCCACCTTCAATGTGGTGATCTCCCGAGCGTGGGCGTCATCAATGCAGTGCTTCAATCTGTGAATGTTCAAATCTCCGTTGGCCACAGCGGCAACGTCATCATCCTCAAGGTAGAGGACACGATTGGTGTGCTCGATGATCGCAGAAGCATCAGACGCGAAGAAATACTCGACCTGCTTATCTTCCCCTTGGGGTCCAAACTGGCTAGTGTTATCGATTCTAGTGAGGGGAGGTGGCGGCAGGGTCGCAGCTTTTGGGGCAATGGGAGTCGTTGTGAAAGATAAGTGTTAGTTATAGCCACAGGACATTTAAAAAATAGTAATTAAGGTACTTACCTTTGCTGTACAAAATAGGAATGAAGTCAGCAGCCAATTTAGTTTTCGACTTGATCCCGACACAGAGTGCTGACCCCCGTCGAGTGGCGACAATTTCCCCTGGGAAGTGCTTGCTCTTCACACAGACGGCAAATGCTCCTTCCTCCAAATTCAAGACTCATTAAAAAAATCTGATAATTAATTACCTCAGAGGCACACATTTTTTTACTAACCAATTGCAAAATAGCTCGCTCCACAAGCTCCCTAAAATTGGAGTCCTTATTATTCTCCCAAATATTCCCCAGCAACTTAGCGATAACCTCCGTGTCAGTCTCGCTCTCGAACGAATGTCCCTTCTGGATAAGAAACTGCTTAACATCTTTATAATTTGTGATGATTCCATTATGCACGAGAACAAAAGTATTGTCATCGTCACTCCTTTGGGGATGCGCGTTTACAGAACTGGGAGCACCGTGGGTGGCCCAACGGGTATGGGCGATAGCGACATGGGTAGAATGAGTGGGAGCAAAGTCGATAGAATGGGCCTTCAGAAGGATCTCATCTTGGAGAGCTTTCACGTTCCCCTTCTGCTTGATGATTGTGATGTTAGCGTTGTCTGCGGCGTCTAATGCGATTCCAGCAGAGTTATAGCCGCGGAACTCGAGACGCTGGAGACCACCGATAAGATAGCCCACTATTTCCTTACGGGTCTTTGGCGTCAGATAGTTCAGGTAGGCGAAAATTCCTTGAGAGAATTTGATACAGATTGATTAGCTATTGCGCAATTATGGAAGATATCCTTTCTTTCTTATGAGCTACCTTAAATGTTTTGACTACCCCTGTGCATGCAAACTAAATAAAGAAGAAGAATCAGTTAAAGATCTCGAAGATAAGATGGAGCCAAAAAGAAATAACAGTTTTCATAGTGCTACTATTCATTCTGCTAAGATTTTTAGTGAAAGGAAAATGTGGAGAAGCCGGCTCACTCCTTGCAGAGAAGCCATTATCAAGAAGTCATCGCCTATTTCCCTGCTACATTGTATTTTTTCAGCATTTCCTCACAGATAAAAACACCAACACGCATGCAAAACAACTAATGAAGATTTGTGGAGCCACTCGTGCAAATTAGGTAGAAAATGCGTCTTTTTCACTTTTTCCAGAGAGGTCTTTCATCGCAGTTAACAAAATGATAAGTAATATTTGAAAAAAATTACCACACATGATAAACTCCTCTGTCTCCTCCAGTTGGTGGGGATTCAGTTCACAAAAATTTTCCAGCACAACAACTCAACACTGAGCATGCAATAATTTTCACACAAAAAATCTACTTCAAACTCTACTTTTACAGCTAATCTTTACTAAATAGTTTAAACACTTATTAAAAAACTGTAGCCAAAATAATATTTGGAAAAAATTGATAAGCACAAGTGGAGTATCTGGTGCCACGTTCTCGTCAAGAACCAATCTGGCCAGAGTGACAAACCGACCACCACATAAAACTCAATACAATGTTTGATTTTTAATTTTTACACATAACTGCACACACATGCACAATCGTCAATTCGCGACAATTTTCGTCAATTTACTGTGTCAAACGTTGGACATCATGGAGAAGATGCGAGTGGCATTCAATCATGCATTTCGGATACTCTTCAAAAGAGGAAGAAGAGAAGGTGTTAGGAAATACCCAGCATTAAAAAGAATGAAATTTAATACGAGCCACGCTATGCAGTTGGTGGAAAAGTCAGGGACATTCTTAACTACATAACTAATTTGCGAGTCGCAATAAACGTGGTTTCAATTAGGCATTGCATTGCAGCCCATTAAAAGCATCTTTCTTTTCTACTTTTCTATGCCCATGTAAAATAATTTGCAGTCATAATGATTGATACACCTTTTTGTATGAGAGATGAAAATAATTAAAACTGAAGCATCAATTAGACGTTTTCCCATGATTAAGATAGTTATTTTTTGTTTAAGTGTTAGATAGGATAAGATGCTCGGGTTGTGTTAACGAATGGAAGGCGTCGCTTTGAGGAACACATTGATTTGTAGGTAGAAAGTAGTGCGGAAAGTGGCGAAATACATACATAGTTGTCCACTCTTTGACACTAATTTTTCACTCATTTCATTTTTCAGTTGTAAAAATACCTGTGCACGTGTCAATTCAAAATTGAAAGACTTTGACTACAGATAATAGTGTTTGAATTAATCCAGTTCAAAAAAATACAGGGAAAATCATAGGTCTTTACTGACTTGAGAATATACATATAATGCCATAAATGGGAAATTCCTTTTTGCTTGCTGACTTTACATTTTTAGTTATATCACGGTAGAAATAGCACATGCACAAGTTACGCTCAATCACATCGATTAAACGTCAACATCCCACAAAGCCTGCTCAATAATTTACCACTTGACTGTTACAGTAATATCGAAAAAATGACACCAAGACGTCAGGAAAACCTGTGTGAACATTGTTTAGATGCAAATTGACAACAGAAATGAACTAGGTTAAAAGTTGAGGTTTTCAGTCTTCATATAGCCATCATCGAATTTACATTACAACCGATACGAAAGTCAAAAGTCACTTGGCAAAGAAGATTGTCTGATTGCTTTTATCACTTCCAAAACTTTTGCAGATAATTTCCATATAATCTAAGACAGAAGTACACAATTCGTTTATTTTTTAAGAGGAAGCTCTAAAATAGTTTCATAATATTTCTCCTGTAACATATTAGTCCACAGTCCATGCTGTGCTTAGAACAAAGACATTTGCACCAGTTCAAAAATAAGTCATATTTTTGTTTTGTCTGTGGAAAATACTCATACGCCAGATGAAAAAGGAAAACATTACTCATGAAACATTTTGTTTGTGTATGAGCCGAGAACAAAAAGTTGAATGGTTTGGTAGCATGCCATCATTGCCATCTCGAGCATTGACAAGCAACTCGAACATCATTTGCACCCCTGCTTACATCGACTTGAGTGATTTTACAGTGCAGATGAGAGAATAGCGTTTCTGAAGAGAAGCGAAAGGATTGAAACAAAGTGAATGAATAAATGTGTAATCTTTGTTGCTTGTTAGCCAGCACAAGAACGCTGCCTTTACCTCAGAGCAAATAGATATTCTCGCAATGAGCTTTAGTTTGAAGCCTACAACTGCCTTGCAGAGATGTGACTATTGCGCGTATATTCCCAGAACTTCACAGTCGAAGCTGCAGAGAAAAGCTTGAGAAGAGGTTTTCTGCCCCCTATCGTTTCATACTAAACCCATTCTCCATTGGGAATCCTGAACCACCTGTTGCTTTAAAAAATCAGCAGAGGGGAGTTTTCTCGGAATGGTTTGAACAAAAATGCATAAAATGGACTATTTGCGATATAATATGCAATTATATATGATTCCACACTCTTTTCAAATTTTCTTTCCAAAATTGTGCACTTTTTCTTCATAAAGTCATTAAACATAGTTGACCATAAAATATTAAAATTATCATTTTACTCAACTCTAAAAGTGCATTTAGAAAAATTCCCCGTGTCCAATTTAAACAATTGTTTTTCGCATATCCTCTTCCTCTCTCTTATAGCCAGTAACAACTGCCAATAAAAATTTCCAGACAGTCTAGAACGTACATTTCCAAACTGCATACCTAATAATTATACATTTCTCAAAGAATACAAAGCATTTACAATTACAAATAACATAACTATGCAGCATTTCCTTTGTTCTTCATTTTTAAAGAGTACATTAAATGCAGAAGCATAATAATAATAAGGTCCTTTAATAACCTTGTCGTTTCCAATGAGTAAACAAACCCGAGTTGCATCATCGTCTCTGCATGTTTCTCTCTCCAGATAAAAATAACCTTATTAAAAGTATACTTTAAACATTGCAAAATTCAAGTAAGTGGGCCATTACATTTAAATAAGTAATCTGCATTTTTTTGCTCAAATTCTAAAAGAAAAACATTACAAGGTAAAAATAATAAAAATTAAATTGAGAATAAAAAGTTTGGGACCAATTCCAGCTTTTCCCTTCCTCTCCATTTCACATTCTGCACGGTGCGCTGATTACCAAGATATAGTGTTTAGCTTGATGACATTCATAAAGATAAGCGTTCACAAAAATAGTAGACCACCGTATACACATAAGCGTATAATATGCAACTCGTCAGCAAAAAACAGAGTTGCATGTAGAAATGCATGCAAACTGCACATCTTGATTTTCTCATCTTTACACCACATCACTCAAACCCTGAGCAACTATACAAAAAGATATCCCATTCCACTCAAAAAAACATATAATCCCATCATTTCACTTTTACAACTTTAATTTTAGCAGATTACAAAAAGCAACGCAAAAGTGAGGTACTTTTTTCCTTCACATGCATGCACTTCACTATATTTAACTTTTTTTTTTCACGACATGCAATGCATTCTTTTCATCATCAACATTATTATCCGTAATTCTCCATTTTTTTTGCTGGAAAACCAAAACCACCAGTTCTCCTGCTAAATTATCTCTTCTCTGCTGCACTGCACTTTTGCATTTTTTCCTCTTTTGTTTCTTCCAAGGAAAAACATTATCCTCATCATCATCTTGACAAAAAAAATGGTTACATGTGCATAATAACATCCCCCACCATCATCATTTCATGTTCTCCTCTTATCTGACATACCATCATCGTCATCATCATCATCATAATCATCATCATGCATGTGCAACTACAACAGCTTGATTGACTTAATGCTTCTTCTTCTTGTTTGGTGCACTTGTCGAATTTTTTAGCTGGAACTGCAACTTCAATTCTTGGGACTATCACCACCAGTCAGCATACATTTTTTTGCCTTTTTTCTCTCAAAAGTTTTTTTTTATTTAATTGTTTATGCAACATTGGAGCATAGTCCACTATAATAGCAAAAGTAGAAAGAGATGCAAGCTGTAGAGCTACTACGTAATCATGATCATGTGCAATTACCTTCAAATAACCTCTAATTCCGTTGCTTCTTTTTTAGCAGAACTCTAGAAAGAATACTTGTTATAGAGCAGAGAAGCATCTTTTCAGCATCATCTTCATCATTAGATCGTCATTTTTTTTTCTCCTTCCAACTGCAAACGAGGACATGCATGTGTACTGCAGTGCATGCAAGTGGATTCTCTTTTTCATACATATGCATAATAATGAGTCATGTAGAGAAAGAAAATGGTAAGAAGAGAAAAAGAAGAAGCATCAACTTTTATCTCTGGTGTGGTTCTAGATTTGACAGGTAGGTAAAAATATTGAGTACGTGATCCACACTTGTAAATTTTCTTGTTGTTATTTTTGTATCACTTTTTTCTCTAGCTTGGCTTGCCAGAGAGAAAAACTGCATTGCAAATTGTGTGTGTATTTACTTTGCACGAAAGAAGAAACAAGAGAGATACACACACAAGTTATAAATATTGACACCAATATCGACAACGGTAGCTCGTAAACGTGAGCGTAGCTAATGTATTATGTGTGCGATGTGCAATGATGTCTAATTTTACATTAGGTTGTCCACTTGCTAAGAAGCGTGCAAGTCGTAAAAGAGGATGAAAATGAAGAGATGCGTCTCTACATCCATAAAAATATATTGAATGGTAGATTGGAAAAGAGCAACATGCACTCTTGTGTTTTTCTTCATTAGAAATTTATTGTATTTCAAAATGGAGTAGTTTTTCAACCTTAGTGTTAAGTAGCCACAGTTTTTTGGAGAATATGCAGTAAATTTAGTTTTGCACATGAATGCATGCATATGCCACCTAATATTATGCATCGCACATACCCACATGCAGTTTCGTTTTAAATTAATTATTTCGAGTTCCGTGATGCTGCGGATGATATGTATGTGCCAGTTTTTAAGCAGCTTTGATGCTGCACTATTGCTAGAGAGAGAGTGCAGTATAAAGACATTTTCTTCCTTTTAGTTTGCCAGCAGAAGAGTATGGAATAATATGACGCTGTATTTGCGGTGGATATGGAATATTATTTCGTTTGCTTGTGACCGTACCCATGGTCTCTCATACGAGCTGTCATTATCCTCCACCAAAAGCACAGCAAAAAATATCTATATGGAGTCATATAGATATAAAGTTATATAGATGATGTGAGCTCCATTTAAAAAGCATCAGCTCAGATAGCTTGTTGGGTTATGTATGTATCATTGTACAGCGACAAGAGTAACTAGTGTGGAGAGAGGAATATACGAAGCCGGTTTTGGGTTTATATCAGCAGAGAAGCCAACCAACTCAAATAGGCAAGCGAATGTGTGTGCATTTGAGAGAGAGAAAAACTGACAGATGCTGTTTTTTTCTCGTTTGGTCTCTCCTCTGCCATAAGATTCAGACAGAGAACACAAGTTTCATATATGAACTTACTAGCAACTATGGAGAGAATATTAGAGAGATGACAACATGCATTGAGATTTCAGCTCAGGTTTTTAGCATGGAAAGGGGAACAATATTATACTGGACTGGTTGGTATACCATTCACACTGAACTCTTCATATAAAGCAGTAAGCAGTGATGATGAGGAGGTTGAAGAACTGATTGAAATGATTCCCCTTCTCTCTCCATATATTCTTACCAGTGGCTTTACTCCTCATATATTTTCTCTCTCTCGATATACGTCTACATTTAGAAGAAAAAACCAGCAAACAATCCTGCTCCACACTAAAATAAATGCTGATGATGATTGTTGCTCCACGGTATACACACGGCTTGGCATTATTTTATTTTTTCGCTTTGTTACTCCATCCAAAAATCCTAGCTCCTCAGAACTCTCTGCCATTGCCATACCCACCCCAGCTTGTAAGCTTTTTCCATGGCAAAAGGAACTCTGAAAAAGGAACACTGAACTGTGCGGCGGTGGTGGTGGTGGTGGCGACCGAGTACTGAATATTTAAAAAAAAATATCATAGCGTAGGTAGGTATCACAATAGTAAAACAACTTTCGAGTAGAATTCGTATACAGATATTATTCCTACTTTATATACGAACGATGGAATGGGACGCCCAAAAAAACGAAACGAAAGCTCGTCATGGGCATCATGATAATGAGGACGATGAGTTGTACACACACGGGGCAATAACAACGCTCAGCTTAGAGGGTTCAGTTGCTCTGCAGAGTTTGATGAAAATAGAAGTTGCGCGACAGAGAGACGGACACGCAGGGAAAACTCGCAAAGCCTCTTCTCAAGATACTTTGTGTGTGGACACTGCTCTGCAGAGAGAGAGGGAGTAATACTTGGGAAACCTTTTAAAAGAGAAGAAGAGAGCATCCTAAAAATAATCATTCTCTTTTTACTAAAGGACAGTCAAGTTTAACTGTGTATTATTTATTCCCTCTTTAAATTCATGGATACTCTTTTATACTCCAGCATACTATTTAAAGCGTATACAGATTTTCTCGCGTTTCGCGAACACATACGAAAAAGTACACACATAAGTGGTTATCTCAACTGAGCCAGTTTCTCCATTTAAACAGAAGAAAAATAAATTGTCAGTAGGAAGTGTTTGTTTTCAATATTGATCTATAGTATATTATAGTTGTGGTGGTGGGTAGACAGTGTTCTAAATTATTATTATGCAATTTTAACTCAAACCAAAAGCATCTCATTCCTGATCTATACAAAAAATTCATATTATCTCTGAAAAGTGAGGAAAGCTGATTTTTTTAAAAAAGGTGACAAAGATTAAATAATTCACATTTTGTGGCAAAAAAGTAAAAGTGGGTTTCACATCTTTTTTTGACAAGTCACGTGGAGACAAAGTACATAAGTAGAAATAGTGCAGTGGTGGTACATAATCCTGGTAAGCTCTCCTTCCATGGCTCACTTTACACACAAGTAGAAAAAGAGTTTTCTTGACTGCGACTGTGCCGTGTCTTTTTATATCCTGTGCCTTTTGGGATCGTGTAAACTGAGCCGTAGCAAAAAAAAAAAAAAAAGTTGAGAACATCTTGTTTTGGGAAAGTGTGCGGATGTGTGAGAGCGCTTTAAATGCATGGAAAGCCGGAATAGAAGAAGTGTGAAGAGTGAAACGGAAATTGTGGAAGGATTTTTGTGATTTGGATATAAATTTTTATTAGTGTTTTTTCATTTCCTTGATGTGTTGTGCTAGTGTGGAATATTTCGGAGATTTGAACTGTTAACTGTAGAATTTTTTCTTGAAATTGATTAGAGTGGTGAGGGTGGTATAAAAAATATGACTACGAGAGTGATCACGCCTCCGAGCATGGATATCAATAGAGACATCGGGTCACAGAATTGTCCCGATGCCTCAGCTCAGCCATCAAAAGTTGCTCTTCCACAATCTGAAGGTGACGCAGCAGGGCTGCCGGAAGGTGCAGGTGTGCCGATAACCACTCATTCACATGGATGCCCTTCCCCTGCGATTTCACCGAATAGTACAATGATGGGTCCTTCTACCGAGCTTATTCTGTCCACACGTATAAGGAGTGTTCCTAGGTGCCTTTTTGGACCTCCAGACCCACACGCAGGGCAATTCGCTAGGGAAAGGGTTAGGGAAATGAGTCAACAGGATAGGGAGAGATATAATTTCGATTTTGATGCTGATGAGCCTTTGGAAGGACGGTAAGTTGTGTTTTAAATTGTTACACAAAAAAACTCAAATTTGCATACGACATTTAAATGACGTTGACATGAATTTTTATGACAGTTGTGTGGTGATATATCTCTGGAAATCGCTTTTCTCATCTTCTTGGAAAATATGACGAGTAGCACTCGAATACGCTTTAATGTTGACATTTAAACCATTTTTTGCACATACCAATTTTGTAAACATTTTGCGGTTTCTATTTTTCTCTCCATTTTCCACCCAGTTTCTTCAGGCCAGAAAATAATGTGGTTTTTTCAATACACAACAACTCGCCATTTTTCCTTCTCTAGTTAACTAGAAATTATGTCATGTTTAATATAAATATTTTCTTCATTTTTCCTATAAAATTCAATTCTTAATCAATCCAATTCATTCCTTTAATTTTGCACTCTTCTGGCAGCAGCCAGCCGGCCGGTTTTTGATGGCCATTATTATGAAGTAAAATACTTAAATTTCATTTCATTCTTCTTCATGATTCCATAATCACAGCCACCTCTCTCTCTCCCGAAATTATACAATGTGTGCGGTGGTACTCTTTTTTGATCTGGGAACAAAAAAGAACTTTTTTTTAACACCTGAAAGATATATTTTTTTCTGCGATCATTCTATCACCATCTCTACCACCGCTTTTGAATA
>JAQIXW010005609.1:0-10212 GCA_034700685.1 Willowsia buskii | reverse complement strand
TTATCGTTTATCGTTATCTTTTGTCGGTCACCTCCAGTAAAATTATCGTTTATCGTTATCGTTTATCGTCCACCTGCAATGGACTTATCTTTTATCGTTATCTTTTGTCGGCCACCTCCAGTAAAATTATCGTTTATCGTTTATCGCCCACCTGCAATGGACTTATCTTTTATCGTATTAGCTTTTGATTTTGATTTGACATAGAAATACTAGATTTTCACGAAAGTTATTGTGAATTTTGTCGATTTTAAGGCAAAATAGGCTTTAATAGTGCTAATTGCGAAGAAAAATTGCTAAAATGTTGAACTTTTTCGAAAAATTACGTATATTTAATCACATTTTTGTTAAATTTTTATCGTTTATCATTATCTTTTATCGTCCGCACTATAAAAAGTCGGTGGCAATTTCGTTGAAAACTAAGGAAACATGGATACCTAAATACTAAATATGTCGTTATTCTGAAATGTAAACTTTAATGTTATGAATTATCACATCAGAAGACAATGATTTTGCTTAGATTTTATGGATTTCTTCCTTCAGATACCGCATTTCTGATAAAAGCTCGTAAAGATCCCAAATAAGCATTAAAATTTTGATTTTGTGAGCTACCCTTTCTTGTGTAAAGCCTTTGAAATAAAAATGATATGTAGTGCAAAATGGGTGCATGAAAAATCCGAAGTACCAAAACTCTCCTACTAACTGGGTTGTCGTAACTAATTTTTATGGTGTATGATGTAGTTTCGTTGTTTGAAATAATGTGTAAAAAGCTATTACAGAAAGGCGCATTTTAGTTTCTTGAAAATTCAATACAATCCTAGTTGTCAAGAAATGAAGTTTTTGAAAGTGGTGAGGTCAACAAAAAGTCGGACAATCAGGTCTACCGATGTCTCGAACTACTGCTCCAAATTACATCTCACTTTTTTCAGAATAGGTTTGTCTCACAGAATCTATGCCTCATGATAATAAGTGGCTCGTAAACTTCAGGAGTTAATTTAAACAACAATTAAAAGGCCAATATTTTATTTACAAAGGAAATATAATTTCATAAAAGGCTCATAGCTTAGCAAAGAGATATCTGTACATCACAGAGTATAGAAGGAGAGTAGTTGGTGTGCTCGGTGGCAGCGGTGGCGGTCGTACTCATTTCTTATGAGAATCCCCAAAAATCCCCGTGGTTGCTGCCTCGTGGTGAGCAGATAATATTAAGTAAATGAGGAAAACGTGTTGCCTCATTCTCAGTTATGAGGACTGCTGCAAAATACATGGGACACTCCGACACGACCGTTTCCAAACACAAAAAACAAGATTTTCAGACACTAGTTGTCGCATGCATACTTACTACACGGCAAGTAATACACGGACAGGCGAGAAAATTGTGTGATGACGATTCATGCAGCAAGTTACTTAGTAAGTAAAACAAAAGATGAAACAAAAACTGAGTTTTGAATCTTTCATTCTGAAGTTGTCAATTAAGGTTGATCATTGATCATGGCATATCATCTATGCCAAAAAGCTTTTACCTAAAATGTTCAACTAACAACAAATGGAATGTGATTGAGAGAGCTACCGAAATTTTAAAATTAAAACTAAGGAAAAGTCACTGACAACTGATTACGTCTTTCTGTATAGGTATGAGATTCTCAAGAATTTTGAAGACGTATACCATCACGTTATTATTATAGCGTTTGTTCATTCGTAAAAGCATAGAACTAACGAAATCATTAACAAAATTCTCTAATCAGACCATCATATCCCATAGATGCTGCAATTCTTATTTATATAATACATTTTTGCTCTATGATTTTTTTAAATGTAAATTAAAAACAAGTGAATGATATATTTGGGAATATACGCATTTAATGTTTAATTTAGCCGCAATAAAAGCTTTTCTCGCATGCGTTATGTTTTCATTTTTAAAATAGTAAATCATGAAATAATGGATTGTATAAGGTTCAGATTGAACTATAATGTACAGAGCAAGAGTATAACCAACGAATCTCATGTTGTTTTTCGATTCAAGCATGTCACATATTTATGTGTTATTTAAACGTATATGTGAGGTAGATTTGTTTTTATCTATACCATGTGTGGTTAATGAAGATGCACACAACTATGTATCTTGTATTTAACGAGCAACAGTACCTAAACTAAAGTAGAGTGTAAGTCACAAAGAAATTTTGGTATACAGAAAGGACCCTTTGCGTAAATAACCCTTTCTGTGCATAATTTTGATTTTCATTCTTCTCATCGTCAGCTAATCCGCTTTGAAGACAAATAGAATGTTGCAGGATTAAAGTCGGCGATTCTCCGGGCTGCAAATCTAACACAGTCATGAATCTCACTGACTGTGTTAGATTTGCAAGATTTGTTAGATCGAATATAACCAAGGCTCATCCCGGCTAATCAGTCTAATATATTGTTACATTTTATGCTGGTGCTAATCTTTAGCAGGATTTAACAAGACTATTTTAAACCACTATTTTTAACCGACTTTGATAAATACATAATAATATGACTCTTTCGTGATGGTTGAATGTATCTGAAAATACAGATTATATAGTCATTTTATTGCCTCAATATGGTTTCAACAGACATGGTGGTAATTACATCATGGACTTAAGTCTTTGGTAAATAAAATACATAAGTCCTACAAAATACAGGGTGAAGTGAATATACTAACACTACATGTAAATGCTATCTTTCGCATCACTACAAGTCATGTCATTCTTAATTATGTGAACAATGTTGTTCCTGAAATTCATTTTCATTCTTTTCGGATAAAATTGTAGCAAAATTAATTCAGAATCACCCATGCTTAAGCTTTGCTTATCATTTACTCATCCAATAATTGTTTTCGAAAACGTTGTGATTTGCACATATGTTTTATTCTAAAATAAAATATGCAAATTCTGTAAAAGTTAAACAAGCAAGATTATACAGAGTAAAATTTTTCAAATGCATTCCATGTTCTATGGCACGTAAGTATCATCTTTCATAAGCTTCATCTTTTAAGCTTCAGGTATCATGCCACCACAACGGATATTGGTAAGCATGTAGGCATCCATTATTTAGAAACATTCAATAATGAAGCGTTGCGCAATAGTATTCAAGTCAAGAATCTTCTCGTAGAATAAGGCCAGATTTTTTTTCAAGTTACCCTCACTCGTTTGCATTTGTATAAACGCTATATGGAACAGCAAAGCAATATCTGATTCTCATTCATTTATCCATACATCCACTCATTCATTTGTTCATTCATCCATTTAAAGAAAACATAATAGCACTTGGCCACATACACCATATGAAGGTGGCGTGATCTATATACTGCATTTTGTTACGCCATCCTCCACACATACTTCAAAGTTTAAACGTAGAAAGAAAACGAATCTATTCTTTGTTCTATGTTGTCGAGAAATCAGGGCTTTCAGTGATTGCTTCACCAAAATTCTCTTTCATTTCTCATTGCATTTTTTCTGGGGATCAGGGGTAACATTGAGTAAAAAGACTTTTTGCTCCAACCAGGTATTTTTTGAAGGGCCTATCAGGGATCGATTTTCGGGAATTGAAAATGTCAAATCCCTGCAGAATTGACTTTTGTAAGAGGAAATGAAATGCCAGATATTATTTGTTGCAATGCATCGAATGTATGATATGCAATGTATGCTATACTTTGGCATTCAGGCCTACCTTCGTTAAATATGGTACAAATCTTACGAAAAAAATTAACACAAATTTTGCACGTGTGATCCTTAAGAAGCTGTTTTATTTGTAATAACTTATTTACGTGTTCCCACGGTGAAACCCTGTTTTCTGGTACGAACTAAGCAACTTCCACCGTACGATACGTGGAGATTCCAACCCGACATTTTAGAATTTTTTTTCTGCAGTTTGCTGAGCTTGTGTAGGTCTTATGACTTTTGAAAACTTAAGCTTTCATTGTAGTTAAGTGGAATTATTTTGTCGGTCCAAAATTATATGCAATTTACTTCTTAGAAATAAAGGTCCTAAATAATAATGTGTCGTATTATTATTATGTAAATGCGTTCCCCCATCTGCCCGGCTGAAAACCCAGTAAAGGTTTCAGGCTTCTGGAGTAGAACACTTAAAAAAGTAGTTTGACAGGAGTACTTACGTATCCGAAATGTTATGTGGTGACGTCGACGAATGTAGAAAACTCCACTTGATGGATCAAAAGTTTTAATTTTGGCATATGGGAAAACAATTATGTTACTGCACTCATCGTCAGGGATGAAGAGTTTTTAGACTAGTTCTATTTCTTTTACTATAGAACATCAGTTTTGCTTTACATCGCGAACAGCAACAACTTCTATTTCACTGCGCTCTCGTGATATATATTGAGTTTTAAATAAACAGTAATATTTTTGATGAAGGATCTTAAATTTAAGGTTAAAAATCAAAAACCGACAATGTCAGGTAAACTAATTAATACTGGTTTAAAATGTTTAGCAGATTTTTGCTTAAAATTTTTCAAAAGCTGCTTTGACTTGTTTAAATATGTATTGGTTATTTCTTAACCTGTGGTATTTTGATTGCACAACTTACAGAAGGTACGTTCGGGACACTCCAAGGGCTCTTACCTGTGCTTCTCCTTGAAACGTTTTCATTCCACGGTGTTCCATTCCATTCAGTGTTCATACATAAATTATTGTACTTAACGATTTTGCTATATTTTGAACAAACATCTCTTTTTACCTAGGGAATGGTGTTATACTAAAATGGCTATTTATGTTTAAAATTTTAGAGACCCAAATGACACGATTAAAAGTGGATATGACTTAGACTTGATATAGATACGAAGTTTATTGGCTGTCCGATAAACTCTTTGTGGCTGTGGAAACAAAAGGGTCCAAATTCGTCCACTCCAAGAATTAACCTGTGTTTGGATTTCACATGACATAATATAATAATATGGAAACGAAGCTGCATTAAAGGTAATTATGATTTTGCGCTGTTTATTGCTTCATAAAACTTTATGAAACCGCCTTTATCAGACAAGGTACATATGTGTGCAAGTATGATTAGTGATGATCACAGCACAATGAATTATGCATACATAAAATTTTGAGTGAAACTGTATGCATACTCCTAAGGCAAAATGTGGAGCATCATTATTCAGGGACATTGCCAATACTAAATGCAGTAAACAATTAATAGTTATTATAGGAAGTCAGTGTTGCGGCTCAGACGAAAACTAACCGTTTTCTAGCCACGCAGGTAGACTCTTCACAAAAGTCCAATAGTTCGCATCTCAGGATCAGTGGACAAAAGTTTCAAAATAATATGGTGCACTTGAAAAGCAATGCTGATGAGCAATAGCATAAAAATCAAGCTAGTGAATGTTTGGTGGTGTGCGATGATGACTAAAGAGACTCTTCTTTTTCCTTTCTCCGAACAATGCAAAAATAATTGCCAGAAGGTTAAATAAATGAAAACTCGCAAACACAATAGTTGTAGTTTTAACTCTTTATAAACACACAACTATTTACAAGATTTTACAGACTTCTAGAGTTTCACAAAATTAGAAATAATAATTTTTTCCCTATCAAAACGACTACAGGCTTTATGCCGAAACTACCTATCAGTCTAGATGGGATACAAAATGACAAAGTGCCGCTGGGGCGAAAAGATACAATTTTTTAGGAAATTGACAAACTCTTAGTTGGCTAGTTCTCTCTCGTACGGAGTACAGGGAGTTAGTGCCGACAAGTGGGCAAAGAAGCGGAGTATAACTCCAAAATTACTTGAAAAGGGGCGGTTACAAAAATAGCGTCCTTTTCTCTTAACACGGGGAGAATGCAACTCTCCAGAAAATTATCCCACCAAAATTGATTCATTTATGAATTAGGACAATCTTAAATTGAAGTGGTGCCGTTGAGTCGGCTCATCTGACTAAAACTTTAACATAGGAAAAGTGTATTTACGAAAACGTAAGAGAGAGAAGAACTGGATGAGACCAGTTTTACAAAATTAAACAAATCTCAACATTTCTCAAAAAGAAATCATTAGCTTACGTCTAACAAGGAAGTAGGAGTTTTTTTTCTCCATAAACACAAATTCTTATGGTAGCTAATTTCATGCTCCACACGGAGCTCACATTCAATGCTTACAGCTAGCTAACAAGAACAGAGCAAAACCAATATTTTTTATCTAATCTAATTTATTCAAATCTGGAGATTCGGCTTCGGATTCTGACAGTCAGTGTACATATATGTTTAAGTAGGAATTCAATTAGGAAGTCATTTGCTTTGGCCATTTTTACTTGTGCTTTCACCTTTTTCTATGTACTTGCTGCATGTAAGGTCTGAATCATAGTAAAGAAACACAAATTCTTTTCTCTGTTGGTTTTAGATTAAAACATTTAAAGTGAGTTTAAAATTTTTTGACATTAATACGTCACATTTTAAAGCAAGCATTCAAACAGCTTGATTGTTATTTTAAATTTCATATTGAAAGGGTACAGTACCTGCTTCTTCACATATTTATTGCTTGCTATCGCTATTTTTATAAATTGCTATAGCTTTAGTCTCCTTGCTGCATAAATTTCATATGTAATTAAAGTTTGGGAAAACGCACCAAGGAGAACCAGCGCATTTTATTACCTCTCGATTGACACTCCTTTCATTAGAATTGATTCATAAACTTGCCAAAACTACATGTTCTCTTAAAAGGCACTTAAATGCGCTGTGTAACAGTTGATCCAGCTTCATGGTTGAGACTTGAGGCTTTAGGATGTTATCATTAAATATTTATCGCAATCTCAAAATTTGTTCATAAACATTTTTCTGCATTTTTATGCTGCTGAAACACTTTGGAATTACATAATGTAAGGGAAGAAAAGGTTGGGTTAAAAAATATGCATGTTTTGAGAGCAATAAAGCATCCAAAAACCGATGTGACACAATGTCTCCAATGCTTGATGTTTAAAATTTGAGGCTAATGTAACATTTAAAATTCTGTTCCTTTTCAATCCGATTTTCTGTTTTAGAATATTCAAAGAATTGTCTTCTTATTTCTTTATTTCATATTCTTCTTTGCATTAAGATTAGATCAAAAAACGTTCCTGACTATAAATCTCAAGCAGCAAAAATATACCTAATCTTGCGCAAAACCTGTAGTGTTAAGATGAGCTTAAAATTTGAGTGTGGTTACATTTACCTTGTTTTCATGCCATTAATTAGATCCGTTTCTGGGCTGTCCCTTCTGAATAATAATTCTCGATTATTTTGACGATTTAGCATAGCACACGTTTATATGTATGTGGAGTATAGTATCCTGTTTTTGCACTAGACAGCTCATTAAAACACTCATCGTGGAAATATTAACACTCATTTTACTAGTCAGCATTTATTTCATCGTTTATATCAAATAAATCTATTATTTCGAGTCATTTTTCTTTAAATCACTGTTAACTGAACACTAGTGATTTTTAATTCAGGGGATTCGGTAATCAGGAGTCAGAATCAGAGATTTGGCATTCGCCTGTGGAGGGAATTGGCTGATTACTATATGGAACATTTGCCAGAAGAAAATTTCCCCGATGGAAAATGCAAGCCCTTTTCTGAAGACGCGAAGGGATTCGGGCTGAGCGCCGTGAACTGAGAAAGAATTTCGAGACCCATGGGAATACCCACAGTGGAATGCGATTGTGGGAGTTCCCATTGGTCTTGAAAAGGCTCTCGACCTCTCTTGCATTATAAAATGCACAACGTGCTGAGGGTGTTTCTCTCGAAGATATATCTTATGTGGAGGCTCACTGCACCGGAACTGCTGTTGGAGATAGAAGTTGCTGCAGTCGCAATAGCAAAATATAATTCGCCGAACAGGAAAGCCACTGAGCCTATTGCCTCAGTAAAGGTTAATGTAAAGCATACTGAATCATGTTCGAGAATCACAGGAATAATTAAAGTAGTCCTTCCCATGAAATATCATATCCAAACAAAGGTCGTCCTCTGCTATCCATCCTTGCATCAACTTATCAGCTGTACCCGGTATAATTCCTCTGGAGCCAACTGAATGGAAAAGAAATCCTGGAGTTCTTTTGGGAGTAACAGGAACGGATAAGTATCTGTTCCCGTTATTCCAAATGAACTCCAGGGTTTTTTGTGAAACATCCTCCTTTTTTTGGACGGGTCCCCAGCTTCCGTGGGATCGGATCTGGACATGGAAAATGCTTGATCTGGATTACATACTGTACAACAACAGCAACGTCGTTTAGCAATCAATTACGAATCACCGCTCTTTAATGACAAAATCCCACTTAATGATACCATTTTTAGCTCAGAGGAAGGGTAATCCACTGCAGAAATTTATGAGTAGGCTAAATTAATTTTGCTTCCACAGGATTCACACCGGTTATACCCCCTATTTCTGGACGCCATGATTCGGACAGTATGGTAAGAAAAAGGTGTGAACGTAAGTAAAGGCAAGATACATGTACGATTAAAATAAAAATAAAATGCGAATTTCTTACACCCGGGGATCAAAAAATAATTTCGAAAGATGCGTGTATGAACTAAAGGACAATAACAATAATTACCGTGAATCGCTAACTGATCTTGATGGATTTGTGCTTTGCACAGCTTCAAGCATTGAGTTTATCGAGACTACTATTAATATGATAATTGACTTATCATATATTATCTTATTAATGGTAGTCTCGAATTACCTTTTGAATCAAACTGCATGAAGCAGTTGAAGATATTCCATAAAAATGATGATAACCTAATTGCATTCTTTTTTCCTTCTTTTCTGCAGACCTTACATTGTACCGTACACGTTAGTCCATATCGACTAAGCTACTACTTAATTACTACGTGAGCCGCGAAGGAGGGAGAATAACATATTTGGCATCGCTGCCACTCCAATTTCTGGGTTGGGAGTCATCACCCACTGATACCTATTTTTTGGCCTGAGGTCGGTCAATACCTCTTTGTCCTCTCCTCACCCCCCAGACTGTCCCCGGTGGAGCATCTCCCACCTCTACCGGGAATTGAATCAGTGACCCCACCACCTAGGCCCCAGTCCTTAGCCCTTGGACTGGAATGCCTCCCCAGATTTCATTTCCAAAATAAGAGGAAATGATGGGCATTAAGACAACAACTTGACCGTTGTCTTATAAAAAAGCTCATTAATAAGCTCTTATGTTTATGATTTTAATGATTTGTATGAATAGCGGTTAAGCAAATTTGTTTGCACTTTCAAATTTATGTACATATTTACGGAACTTACATGTTATCTTAATGTGGCTGCGTAATAAATTTCGGTTTATTATATTTGAATCTTACGCTTCCGTTTTGTTATTGGCTGAAGGGTAAATTGTCACTGATTGTGTTTTAGTCATTACCTTCAATTTACAACTTTACAAAGAAAAGTGATCTAATCTTAGCTAATCCATTTAAGATTTCGGCACCTATTACCAGCCATAATTTATAACATACTTTACTTTAAATACTGTGCATGCCCTTGTTGACAGTTACGAGCAAAAAGTATGTTTATATTCAAACATTTCACAGCACATTATTATGTTTCTTGACATTTCACTTTGAATCATTAAAATTTCAAAACACATATTGTGTTAGTTACAAACATTTGCATAGACTTCCAGCAACTGACATAAAATGCATGTTTTTAGGTAGAAAACTTCAGAGCGCACATTTACAGATTATTCATTCTGACATCGTGTTTTAATTTCTTAATCTACACTTTTTAATTAAACCATAAACCTAATTTGGTACACACTTCATTCGTACTTCTGACAAATATCAATTTAAATGTTTGAAACTACAAACATACTCCTCGTATAAGTATATTATAGTAGTAACAAATTTCTTATGGATTTCAAGAAGTAAAAATTTGCAGTATTCAAACATTCAACAAAACGTTGAGAGTCCATGACCACCGAACACATCACCTCAATACCATAAAATTAATAAAATGTTTCCCATCATTGAAGGTTTTTCTTCATGCATAGCATGTCTTTCAAGTTACCATGACAATGTATGGTGAAAGTAGTCAGTCAACCATTTCAAAATTTATGATAATGCTGATGCAATCACTAATCCCACTTCTTAAAATAAAAGATGATACTGATCCTGACATTGTGAATGTATTGTGAAGGAATCACCGACACATTCTCTAAATTCGAAATCTCTAATTTCTCCGGGACCGATTCTCTAATCGCAAGTCCAAGAT
>JAQIXW010005608.1:0-10212 GCA_034700685.1 Willowsia buskii | reverse complement strand
GCTCATTGTAGTTTTGTGCCGATGTGTCTGTCCTCCTTGTCCCGTATGTACGAGAATGTAATATCGTAGTTGGTAAGAGAAAGAAAGGCAATTCAATGTAAGACTGTTTTTATTTAAGGAAAGGATTGTATCACGTTCAATTCTCGTTTTTCCTTTTTATACGTACATATATGTATCATTTTACTTTCCAAAATTCGCTTCATGTTTTCCATTCTTTAAAAATCTCATTTTTGCATTAGAAAAACCTAAAAACTACACAAATACTTCATAAATATATATGGATGTACACTTCCGCAAAACGGAGTATCATTATGCTTGATACCATGATTAGAATAAAATGACAATGTAATGTAGGAACATTAGTAAATGCCGAGAATGTATTGTGGTAAAGCTTTACAGCCACCATGTTGTGGATTTCCAAGTTCTTTATGATATTCCACCAAGTATATATAATATTTCCTGTGTCCTCATTCCCTCCGGTTCTGATCAAACTTTGTAGGGGGGCATAAAAATCTTTTCGTGCTTCAAGACTGCTTAGCAAAAATGTACAATGGTAAAGGTTCCTAATGACCGTAAGGGAGCCAAAAAACAGTAGTTTTCGCGCTTTAAAGGCGGGACAATTTCCTTTACATTACACTTGTCATGAAGAATGAACAAAGGCAATGGAGTAAGAAAACTGATCAGAGTAAAGCGAAAACTGTGAAAAGAGAAAACGGTATAAATGTATATAAAAATACGACCGAACCTGGTAACGTCTGGTAGTAAAAGCAACATCAGCATAATGTTACCTGAACGGACGTCGCTTATGCACATGAAACTCCCAAAAACATTTGAGAAGTAAGGTATCACGTATCTTGGAGAAACATCTTAGAAAAATAGAAAAAAAAGTAAAATGATTAAGTGCTCTATGGGAAAAGACGTAGATTGTATTAATACGTAGTGCATGGGACATCCCATAGAGCAGGAACGAATCCCTTGGCATTTTGGCATCTCCATTCCATGTGTAATGTGTACACTATATCATGAATGAACATGTGTGTTGAGTATGCATAAAAATTCCATTATTTAAGAATGCCCGTCGCTCCTATATATCCTTCGGAATTGAGAAAGCGATTGCTTTCTGAGAAAGTGTGGCCGGAAAATGGGAATGTGATACAGTTGTTCAGCTCGGTATAAAACAGGATACTCTCCTTGTCCGTTTGTAGTTGACTGAGCACAAGATGTAGTTTTGCCTCCATATAGTATAACTTCATATTTTAATCAGACTTCACATGAATATAATAATATTAGACCGTTTTGTCTCACTGAAAAGTTTTTGTACGGACACATTTGCCAAAATCGTGAACGTTGATTATTCCTGTAAAATGTTATGATACAGAACAAAGATATAAAGCATCTTGGACATTTAAAGAAGAAGAGCAGTATTAGGAAGTATAGCACAAAAATACGTTTTGATTATCAATAATTGTACGCATCCGTGGATAAAATATTATATTGTGTTTATATTGATAGTTTATCAATTCCATTCCATAAGCATAAGTCATTCTCTATCAATATATTCTGATTTTTGTTGTATCATTCTTTGATCCAAATGAGCATATCAAATATTTTACATACCTAAACAATGATTTTAACAGGCAAAACCCGAAACAAACAATTATTCATTAGATATAATATTTGAGACATTTCAACATTGTAAATAGGTAGACACGTCATTATTTGATGTTGGTAAATGCAAGAGGCGATAAATAAGTGTCCAAGCCCATGTTGTACTGATTCTGGTCTCTATCAGAATCTTCCCAGAATCTGTAAAGCCAACATAGCTGTATCATCATCATCACACTCTGTATATTTATGCAAACATTATTGGACACGTTAAGTTCACAGGTTTTGGAAGTAACACGCGTGGGTAGTACATGATTCCGTATTGATTTATGGATTTTAGTTTCTTATAACATGAACTAAAAGGCGTGTCATGTAAAAGCTTTCAATTCCGTCTTCCATCTACAATATTGTAAGGGATTCCCACTTCCTAAAGCTTTAACGGCCGCGTTATTAAAAACTAGTTTAGTTAATGTAATCTCTTACTTTCATCTTTTTAATTTATATTCCACTTTAAAAATGAAGCTAGTTCAATAGTACTTGCCAAAATGGTAGCTCTGTCATAGTCTAAAGTTAGAAATATTATCATAATAAATTAAAAATATTATGCAGAATTTCGCTAGTTTTACTAAGCAGACTATAGTAGCTACCATAACAAGCTCTTTTCAATCGATTACTTGAGCGTGTTTGTACAATACTTATGCTGTATAGAGAACTACAAGAATAATTCAAAGGGTTTCTTTTACCTGGAAACTTTACATTATTATTATTATCATCCTTTACGTACTTTACCATCCTTCCTGCTGCTGCTGTTTTTATATTGTTATATATACCGTTTCCCATTTTAGCTGCTCAGCAAAATAACCAAAGTCAAAGTAGCAGAGATTATTAATAATTCAAAGGTTTTGTACTTTTCCTTCGTCACCGGATATGCTAATGCCAAAGCTTCTTTCACATTTAGGCCCTAGGATAGCAAAATATTGGGGAAAGGTAGAAGCTTTGTTTGAAACACCGCCTCGTCGTAAGCTTTCCGAGCTGCCAAATGAGACGGCAGGAACAAAATATGCTTTTCTACTAATAATATACTGACAAAAATGGCAGTCATAAACCTTGTATTTGCATACAGCAAATAACATTATTATTATCCCTGAGACTGAGACTTTCCTCGTGGTCTCCATTCCATGCATACATCTTTATAAAATGTAAAACATGCACTCTGTTTACATCTATGTTAAAATAAATGCACATTTTTAGTAGTGTAGTAGTGTAATCCGGCACGTTATACTTGATTAAAAAATTTATACGTGTTCCCTTTAAAAGAAATTACATATAATAATGGTTGTTTTTAGTTTTAGTGCTAGATCATGCAGCACATTCTACTTTCCGTTTCATGTAATGAAATGGCAAAACTAATAATAATCGTAATTAAAGGTATGTTTTGTGTAAAATATATAAAAAATACCTGGTTGAGCTTACAAAAGTCCATTTTTGTTTCGTTCTTCCACATGATCATTATTGATATATTGAAGGTTGTTTTAGTCCCCCCCCATATGATGTATCGTCTTGTGTATCACTCATTTTATAAATTTGGCTCAATATACTTCAAAAAATAAATGTAGGCTGCAAACGCAAACTACATTTTAAAGAAGCAACTTCTGGTACAATTATATGCTTCACTCGTGGGTAGAAAGTCGCAGAATATATATTGGATTAATTACTCGCAGATCGGTAAAAATAGATGCATAGATATTTTAGGTACAAGAGAATTTCGAATATTTGCATTTATATGAATTTGGTTAATGTTTATTTATGGTAGGTAACCAATTTTACTTTGAAAAACGTAAGTCATGCATATTGTGCCCAACTAAATTTCTAAATAGTTTAGCTTTAGCCCTTAAACTGAAAAGTAAATAGGAGGTTAACAGATTTTCCCCGTGTCTCATTGCCACTACATATGGATTGTATAGAGATGAAAAAAATTCTTGGTAATGCATCACTACTATTACCTTTGACTCTCATAAAGCTTTTAGGTGGAACTGGCAGAGTCGAAGAACTACAAAGGGAAAGTTGGCTTTCACACATCAGTAGGACTCTTGGATTTTAAAAGCATTATCACATGACTATATACTATCATGCATGACTCATATTTACTTACTCAGAGCTCAAGTAATACTTACAAACTATGAACATTTAAATCAGAATACAGAGCTACATTTTTGTCTCTCTGTACGTGTGCATCGACCCGTGGATCATCATCATCATCAATCAGAAAGGTAAAATAGGTAGATAGATCCACGCAGTGAGAATCCCTTTCTTCATTACCTATACATCAAAACCATTTCGGCAAAGTATGCCCTTTCGTCATTCCCATAATCATCATCATGGTCTACCTCCTCCCTTTGTTTTCTCAATGATAATGGCAAGTAAGATAATATGAAGGAGCGCTTTGGGATGTACGTACATGCAAGTCTAAAAACTCTCACGCCCTTTCTTCATCTCTCTCGATTCGCATGATGTAACACGATAGAATACGACTAGTCGTTGAAAAACTAGTATTTCCTCTCGTATGTACTCCACACTGAGCAATAAGTAATTCCTACTTTTATTTAGCTTTTATTGGAACGACTTATTTTGGAATGAAGAAAGACAAGAGCATATTTCACTTTTGGAAAAGTGTTTCTACTTTCAAGAGAATGTAACATATTGCAGAATCTATCAGGCAGGTATGCTTGTACCTCAACTCAACTCGACGCTGCAGATAGTAGTTTGCTAGGAGAATGCTGGAGATGCGATGCGAGAAGGCACAAACATACAGAGACGAGATCTAAAACTAGACATAGCTTTTTAACATACAAATACATTCATGAATTCCTTTAATTCATAATTGAAGACACAGAAGTAGAGGATTCTCTCCTGTCACGTTGCTAATCCTTGTACAACAGTTCTTTTGCTGTGCAGAAGGGAAAATAGGAAATTCTCCATGCAGTTTATTATTATAACGGAAAAATAAGCAATGTGGAGCCGGAAAACAGTGGTAAAAGTAAAAGCAGGCAGCAACAGCGGTAGCTTTCATTCCGTAATTCAAGCAACCTTGAGTGGACCTCTGGAGTAATTGTAGGATTTAGTCCTTCTGCTTTTAACCTCCATATGTTATTGCACGAAGCTTGTCATGGGTTTGTGAATACAATATTCATTCAGCCTGTTGTATGCATTTCCATTTAGACAGCAACTTTTTGGCAGTTACCGATTGAAAAATATAATGTATTTTGGGAAAAGGAATGAAGAGAGCAACTATGTTTTTGTTATTTTGCTTTGACCATTATCCATTTGGATTATTCCTTTCTCATCTAAAATGATTTACTATTTAGCTCTGCTGTGACCAACCCTGTTGCTACTTAAATGTCCAACAAATACGTATTGCCTTTTACTCAAAATTAATTGCATTACAAGCATTTCAAGTAAATGTCGTGGGTGTTCAATGTAAATAATGAGCCATATAGCATTAGGGATTATGCTTGCTTGTGACTTCAGTCATGTTTTAGTACTAGATATTCATTATCTACATTAATGGCAAAGAATAATGCGAAATGTAAACGCAGCGATTCATAAAGCGGAAAGCGGAATTGATACTTCATTCAAGGTTCGTCCTACGTGTACGTCCTACATGGGCAATCTATCGTTTGCTAGAAGGATAAACCGATTGATTTAATAGGCATATTGGCATATATTTCATTTTATATTATTCTTAAAATTTCATTAGTAGCTCTAAAAGTACGTAGTAAAAAAACTAACAAGTAAGTAAGTAAGTAAGTAAAAGGTACTTCAGAGTTCTGAAGGTTCTTCAGGTTTCTATTGCGTTTCTATTGCTTCGTACACTTTATATTTTGATTTTGAATGTCGTTTGTTTGTAGTAATCAAATATAATTTGCTTGCGTCAAGTCATCAGTAACACTTTCTGAACTAAAGAATCTTGAAACCATTCAAGTGATTAATTACTGATTTTTACCTTTAAGTAGTATAGCCATTTATATGAGCAAACGGCTCTTGAAAAAATGGGTACCCGTTAAAAATACATATAATGTAAGGAACACGGATCCAGAGTATTTACATTTCACAAGATTTTAATCTACATGCAGTGAAAAAACTTTGGTATGTTGAGTTAAAAGATCTGTATATTATACAATGATAAAACATTCATTTATTTCCGTCATTTCTATTACAAAACTAAAATGCACAAGTACATGTTCTTTTATCGTACTAATACCCATAATATGTTCATAAATGACCCCATTCTGTAAAAATGCGATATAATCGTTATACTAATCAGGTACGGTAACATGGCACAATTCGTTAATGCTCTGTCTCTAGACCAATTGAATCACTGCAAGATTCACTGTGTAATGTTGAATGGTAGAAAAAACTCCGAAAATAGTATCTTTTTTGAAGTCTACAAAAGGTCCTATACTAAAGCACAGTCTTTGTGCTGTACGTAGCTGCTTTCTACTGTACTTCCTCTTAAGTCTTTTCTTCCAGTATCTGAGAAACTCTTCAGAGTGTGTCGTGATCTCAGCAGATTCCATCATGAGAAGCAGCATCACAGTGGCAATGGTCACACCAATCAGCATAATGGACAGTCTAAGCGGGAGCGGAAGGAAGCTATGTAATTTGACGGTAGCATAAGCTGACAAAGTTGCAAGGACCATTCCAACCGAGATGACGACGGGAAAGTAATAAAACATGGCAGCGTTGATGAAAAGGACGAGAAGTTTTGCTTGAAGATAAAGTTGAAAACTTTTAACGAATAAAACCTCAGCGGAGGACTTGATGCGATGAACTGGTGTTGGACACATAAGTTTCTTTACCAAGGAAGAAGAAGAAGAAGAAGATGGTTTTACAGTGACCGTAGGACCCAACTCCTCGATAATTTTCATCATTAGCATGGGTGAAGAAGGGACAGCTAGGTTTGAAGTGCTGCTTGTAGGAGTGGTAGTAGTGGTGTTATGAGGCACATCGCCATTGACAGAATTTCGCTTCTCACCGGATGATATTACACAAGTTGTTGAGGCAGAACCAAAAGTTGGGTGAAAGTGAAGGGGGAAAGACGAAGGTGGAAGTTGGAGTTGATTATCCAGTTTGGGAGATAACACCTGAAATGGTGAAGTTTGCTCTCCCAAAGACAAGTTTGCGTTTTTCCGTTCGAAATTTTCTGATTCAGAGTTTTCCTTTTGCTTCAGTGGACAAGAAATCTTTCCCAGTGTCTGATATTCCAAATGGGAAACTTGCTGTTCGGCTTCCTCCGGATCTTTTCCCATTTTCTCACTTCCTCGCACAGCGAAAACATCACTTTTATCATAATTGTCAATTCGTATTTCAGGCTGGATCCTACCACGAAAACTGGATTTTGAGCTTTCACTCGAATTTTTGGTATTATCAACTTTCCCTTCCGTGCGAGCTATACCTATTCTACTTTCTCTTTTGTTACTAGTGCTAGTCTTTGAGGTACTTACACCATTTACACCACCTTTGTCACCACCACTCTTGGTGGTGGTGCCAGTGTTTGTAGTAGTTTTCACTTTTTCTGTGGCAGGATATGAGGTTCGCAGCACAGCACTGATTTCGCAAACTGTTGTCAAGCATATGAGAATGAGATTGAGCGATAAAAGACTTGCATAAAAAGACGTCAGTCCTTGGAAAAAGCTGGCTGCCAACATTGCGATAATGGGTGATTTACGAAATATGAGTTTCTTCATTAAATAGCTTGCTGGGTCAGATGAGGTCATCAATGGAGCGAGGAAGCAGACTAGGGGAACTCCGTTGAACCCCAGGGCTATAGAATACATAATAAATTCCTCTTTGCTCAGATTGAATCTGGATGAAAGGAATGTGTGCTTTAGAGACAGCACCTGATTTTCCCATTGCAGTAGGGATTTCAGTGAGAAATCTGGCTGACGCGGCTGCAGTCGAAGAAGAGGAAACTTGTTTGAAAAATTAGACCCTCCTCCTGAAAATGAACAAGTAATAATAGTAAAAGTAGCTGTGAGAGCGTGTAAATAAAATAAAGGCAAATAGCCTGAAGGTTTATAACTTCCTCTGCGGAATCTCAAGCTCATATAAAATCTACTTAACATACTAACGAATCTAGCTAGCCCCACATATATAAGGTATACTAATATATTCGAGAAAATAAAACACATGTACATATACTATTCTCCATACTGTACAGCATGTGCCTACTCTACTTTCGAAAGAAAGATGCATAGGTATTTACATTTCATAAAGTACCGGTGCTGGATGCTTATGTAATGCTACTTTTTCGATCGCTTCGTGCAATAACCATATCCTATTTCAGTTGATGCACATTTTGGTGGCACTAAGGAACTTTGAATATGATCCACTAACCGTTAACGATACTACCTGTTGTAGAAGCTGCCGACTGTCTTCTCCTCCAGCCTTCCATTTGCTGTGGCATATAGCAATGCAGTTTTGTAAGTCTTAGCGTTTCCGTTAAAATGTAACAAATGTCCCCAGCACTAAAATGGAATGTCCAAATATGAGCCAACCCTTCAGTACAAAATGCTAAGGCAATGGAAATGATGACGACATCGAGAACAGTAAAATTCTCATCACGGACTGATGTCAGCAGTTGGTGTAATAGACGATAAACGCTTATTCCCCAAATTACAAACAGGCATAAATTTGTCAAGAGAAATCGTTTGATCTTTCGCCACGGAGTGTTGCACGGCGTCACTAGAAAAACTTCAGAGTTACTGTCGAATACGATTGGCACGTTGAGAAAAGAGGAGAAAAAGTTCTGAACACGAAAAAACGACTTCCACATCATTTTGATATCGTGCTGAGATAGCAAAGCTCACTTCTCAAGTATGTTTCTCACACAACTAAACAAGGAAAATCAAAAGAAATAATTTTACAAAATAGTTTGGTAAATAAAAACTTTTAACTCTTTCGCTTGTTTTCACGTATTTTGCAACACAAGGAGAATACTTTGTTCTTCTACCAATAATTTTTAATGACCTACCGGAGAGTCGACTTTAAACTTTCACTAAGCTCAGTATTTTGAGTAATGCATGGTATATGAAATACATGTCTTCAATTACTTTTTAGGAGCTCGAAACGTATAATTTTCAAGGGAAATGGAAGTTTGAGCTTATAAATTGACGAATGTCATCAGCGTTGAAAATTGGGACTGACTGACTTTGAACGACTGTCGTGTCTACCCATAATTCGCTTTCAAAATCTGATAAAAATTAGTCTTCTCATTTAGCATTAACGAAGGTATATATGGAATTTTAAAGGCCATGCACGTTTTAATGTAGCAGTACTTTCTTTTTTAAGGCGATTTCATGTATAAAATGGGATACCCTTTCCACATTGTTTCACCACATTTTTTCATGTATTTCGCAGTATTTCATGCATGAAAAGGATTACGTACAAAAACTTATGCTCTTTATATGTCAACAGGAATCGATTATAGATGAACGAGTAAATCTATAAAATTTTACTTCCAAATAAGTGTATGTATTTTTTTGAATATTATAAATAGTAAATACACTGTAATATGTCAAAGTATTAGCTTTCTCCAGAAACAAGAAGATACACATTAAAACATGTAATACGTTATGTTATTTTCTTGTCAGATTACTTTAAAATGGAAAGTATTGGGATGATTCAGTACTTACGTAAATCGGTAAACACATACATATTAATAGTTCATAATGTTTTCCCTATCTTCTGCATTTACTGTGACATACCCAAATGTAATATAACAAAGTTTTAAGAGCCACATACATGGATAGGTTAAAAGTGAAATAAGAGACCTACGCAGAAAAATTACTTCGCTTTTTCAAGATTGTAAGATACGTAAGTACCTAAATATAATGTATTTTCTCTTGCGTCAGAATTATTTAACGAGGGATTGATGAATGTCTGCTGTATAAAATTACTATTTACTCCCATGGACTAGGTACAATTAAATCTTTGGTGGCTCTTTGCTTGGTAATAGGTATATATGCCAATAATAGACACAAATTGATACCAATCAAGCAGTAAACATTAATTTCAATTTGTAATAAAATACGTAACATGCAACTAAAAATAAAGTATTCTATTACCTTGTCCATTAAAGCTAAAGTACTCAAGTTTGCTTACATTGTATAAGTTTGTTTAATTTTTTGCAATAAATATTACAGTACGCTAAGAATTTCAATAACAGTTACAATGCAAACTGTGAAATTCGTAGGAAACTGAAAATTGTTTCTAATTTTAGTTCTAAACAAAAGTTCATCGGAGAGAGACACAGTTGAGTTTGAATACTGTGCTATTTTTCCCTAACTATTATTAGCATGCTTAAGCATCTCAAATTTGTGTATACTTTTCCTGTAAAACGGTATATTTAGGACAAACTTTTTTTACTGAGAATATACAGTTGTGTTTGCGTCACAGCCTGATTAATTTTTGCCAAGAGCATCCGAAGAATTTTTTGTCATAGATGTAGTGCTTTTGGAAGGTAAAACACTATCTCCATTCTTCAACATATTTTAGGAAAAGTCAGAGGTTGCATATTTACAGTATTTTAATGAGAAAGTAGGCGAG
>JAQIXW010005607.1:0-10213 GCA_034700685.1 Willowsia buskii | reverse complement strand
AAATAAAACTACATATTTCTTTCTGAAATTAATAAAGAGACACATTGCAAGCTGTGCCAAAAGGTTTCTTCTCGCTCGTCCTATCAGACTACTTCCACCGTTTTGCTACACCAGCTTTATAAATCCAATCTCGTTCTCTCTCATCTTTGCATGGGGTATCAGTGACTCTCTGTGTTTTATGCTGTGAGTCACAAAACTTTTTACTTTGCAGTAAAGAAGGAAAATGAGAGTGAGGAAAGGATGATTTGAATTCTTTGGGTAAAGAACGCCGTGTGTAATTGTCACATGAAATAACAAAGTGACAATCTTACTCGCGATTAGATTAAAACAGCAGGATACCAAACTCAATTTTTTATAATGACGACATCGGAACATAGACAAAAAGAATTGTATTTCTTTTTTTAAATTCGTTTTCATTATTAGTAAAGTCAGCACGATCTGTAGAACTGGGTTTTAGTGAATGCGCAGTTTCCTTGTTTCTTTAAATGGAAAAATATACGAATTTTTGGCTCGTGCGGTGTCAACGGTGTGACAAGAAAAATAAGTAATAATATGCCGAGAATAACCCTAACCCAACGCCACATTCCACCATTCACCACATTTTCTCGTGGGGTAGCTGCGTTATTACTACTAACAATAACAATAAGGAGAGAAAAAGGCACAGTGACTACTCCTTATGAATTCACAGAAAGTTTGGCATTCTTTTCTCCCTTTCAGTTCTTCGACCAAACACCAACTTCTTATTTCCAGTGATCCAAAACCTTGTCGTGTCGTCATTTCCAGAACTTAGAACAGTCTGTTTGGTATTAACTTCTTTGAATTTACTTAAATTCTTCACTCAGTATCTCATGCATGATACGCGTGTAAAAAGGTGGTAGCAAACGTAGGTATACATACGTGTTTGCTATTCACCTGTTTTTGTACGCTTTTGTCTAACGTACATACAAAATGCTTCATCCCCTTTCCTTCTAACAAACATATTTTTCTGTAATTTAATAACATGCCTCAAAAGAATTTGATGAGAACACTGGAGGACTGTGCTGGAAAAAAAAACTTGACGTGATCCTCATCACACATCGCTACCCCTTACGCAATATTTTCCACAGTGTGAAGAAGAAGAAAATAAAGAAAGTAGAGAAAAGTTTTTTGTTCTCTTATTCCGCCCATTTTTCCTCACATTCGAGCTCACTAGGGAAATCGAAAAATGTTTTCCCGCATCACTTAATCAATTCATACACAAACTGCCATGTCGCATCTCTGCTGCTTTTTCTGTGTGCACAGAAGAGAAAGAAGTGGTTCGGATTCTAAAGTCACAAACTGCGTGTCGCATATCTTATGACTTTCTTCGTTGCTGACAATAAGACAGACTATATATAGTTCAAACTCTTACTCAATATATCATATAGACAGTAATACTTATTTGTACACAATAAAAACGAAAATCAATTTGATCCACAATCCACTCTGCTTTTCTAGAAGTCGTCGTTTGTCTGCCTATTACCACTTTTTTATTTCCTCTTAGACCCGCCGCAAAAAAATCTTTACTTTTCTAGCTAAAAGGAGGGAGAACTCATTATAATCTTCTAAAACAGTTTGAATTGTTTGATTTATGTAGTCGCCTGTCGACTGACGCAAATTGTATTTTGCTTCTGCTTGTACTGCATTGAAAAATAAAATCAGCACGATCGTAGAAGTAATGCTTTTCTGGAAGTAGACTTCAAAGGCAGAGTTCTTGGTAAGTTTTCGTGGATTCTTTGATGAATGCTTAAGCAATCAAATGAGCTTTCAACGCAGAGCTTCCTTGTACAGATTGGAAATATTCTTTTTGATAGTAGTATTCATCATCTAAAAGAAAACATTCATATTCCTAATAATCCTGTCTATCATTTAAGCAGGTAAAAACCAATTAAAACTAAAGTACTTATACAGGTGTATTTATGTTAGCCATCAAAGTAGAGATCAAAGGCAAACGTTTTGAAAGTTAATGTGTTTGCATAATCAATTCTAAATACCACAATGCCCCATAGGCTAGCTCGCATATTGCAGTAGTCAAGCATTTTTTTAAAACTTTTGCATTCTACTTGAGTTCCCATTTGAGTTAAGTGACAAGCAGTAGTGGTTTACACAAAAATCAACAAAAGCACAAAAAATCAAGAAAACGGGAAAATGGTAAAAGCTCAAAAGCTTGCTTGTAAAAATATTAATAGACCGACCCCTGCTCTGACAATATCCTCTTTTTTAAAGAAAATACTTTTTTGACCCTTTGAAGAAGAGCAAAAACGGAGATAGAAGGGAAAAAAGGACTGTTATTTCTACACGCAACACACGTTTCTGATTGAGTCCATCCATCGCAGGAAAGCACAAGTGACTTCTTTTAAAAAGGCAAGTGCTCTGACTGAAGATAGGAGCAAATGCTCTTTACATGGCTTTTACTTTCCATACATTGGTCGACCCTAGAAAAACATGACATGAAGTATTCATTTGATTCTTTCCCTCTTCTTCTCTCCTAAAAACTTGTATGCCCTTTTGTCATTCAAGTTGGCTGTGTATGCTCCATACACACACAAAAAAAAACTAGTGGGTGCACATAAAAAAGAATGGGCCGGTTTGCGTATGAACAGATCATACAAATGTTTACGCAATTTAAAAACTTTCCCATGTTCCCCATCAACCATGAATTCATATCCCTTTAGTGGCTTTTCCAGGAACGTTTGCTTGCATTTTGAAGTACGAACAGTGACTGTCAAACTCTGAAAACGTGAGTGGTAAGCAAGTAAGCAGTAAGTAGAATGCACTTTGAATATTTACAAGTTATTTTTTGTAGCAATGAAGAATCATGATGATGATGATGATTCGACTTTGGGTGCTTGGTTCATTCTATACATATGCACATGTACTCGTTGATGTGCTGTCTATATTTTATTTTATAGCATTAACACGAAATGTATGTAGGTATATTTCCTTTGCGTAGAGTGAAGTTATAATGCATAAAGAGGTTAGGAGAAAGTATTATGTCACATGTTTTAATGACTTTGACACTAGCATCATTCCTGCAGTACAATCATCACACACAATTACAAGGAGACTCGCAAGGATTTTCAATTTTTAGAAGAATTTTCTACTGGGGTTTCACAACTTATGATCTACCACGAAGCCTACATGCACATATGCGATCAAGTATAGAAAAAACGAAATGCATTGAAGCCCCTAAAGCCATTTACATTTATGTTAAGCATTTACCCCTTGCTTTGCAACATGTTAAAGTGGTTCGCAACATTTTCTGACTTCCTCCTTCCATTAAATGCTTTTAGTTCTCACTGTCAGTACCAAACACCTATCGCAACTACAAGTTAACGTAACACATTCCGCAAAAAACAGGAAGATGATAATGGAATGCAAGTTGTTAGAATCAGAACTATTTCAGAAAGTGATGGAGCTTTTATACTTGATTTGATAACTGGTGAGTCGTATTTTCGAAAACGTAGGGCAAGCTCATGTCCTTAAAATGACAAACGCATTAGATGAATTTTTTATTTTTATTTTTGAGATGATAAGCTAGGTATTTTTCAAACATACATGAAGAAGCCGCATGCACATACATAGAAAGAAGAATACTTATATACAACATGAATTTTTCCGTAATATTTAGTTGAGTTGAAAAATAACAGCAGTAAAACTCTTTCTTGCTTGCTTCCTCAATACCACCATTACTACTCATACTACAAAACATCATCATGATTTTATGCTGGAAAACACATAAAAATGCGTTTTATGTGTGTAAAACCAAGTGATAGGGTGAATTTTAAATGTAAAGAAAAGAAAAACAAAGCAAGAGCAAAAAGAGAGTTTTGTCCTTATTTTTTTTACCACACTTTGTTCATGTTTCCTGTCCCAGCAATCTTACAAAATACTGCATATATAAGCTTATGTCGGTCCTATTTCTCCATTTCATATCTTCTAATTTTGATTGTTAGTTTAGCTTGTTGTGAATCTGTTGGAGCACTTACTCTGATTGTCTTTTGTATATATCTCTGCTTTACTACTTGTTCAGTTTTTTCAATGTCTTGATGATGATGATGATGATGATGATACGCATGAACAATGAACCGGTTTTTTCTTTTAAAATGAATAAAAACAAGATTGGTAGCAGTAGTTTGCACTAATTGGGGCTTATCGAGATTATGACTATTTTCCTCCCTCGCCGTAGTACTCCATTATTACTTTACTCCATTGCTTCTTGCTTATGACGACGGTGATAATGAATCTATAATGCAGTAAACTACTACCGTATAGGTTCCTGTCTACAAGTGAGTAATACACTCATCCATGTACATATTTATTATTCTACACTACAAAGTCATGTATGTATATACGATACACTTGATGTTTTGCTATTATTATCGCTATTAGGTTGCTTTTTGTGTATCATTATTATTGTGTGTGTGCATGCTCAAAAGAAAAGGAAATGTCAGCTTCTTCTGTTTTGATGGTACGTTGCCTCTACAAACTACTTCTTGCATATTTAGACACAACAATATACTCTTACTCTTTAATGCATCTAAATTACATAATTTTCAAAGAGGAAAAAGGGCTCATTCTTTTAAAAGAAATCACAGTACATGTAGCCACGTCCTTCCCCTTTCGTGTAAAGCTATTTTTATGTATTTCACAGCGTTTGTATATGGGAAATAAGCAGTAAGTTGAGGAGTCAGAATTGCTCGCTTAGAGCTACAAAAAAAACTTTTTTCAGCGAAAACGTTGAGTGTGCTCTCATACATATTTTTGTATACTCATCCACGAAGTTATAAAATAATATGTATATACAGAGATTTTGTACCATCATCATCATCACCATCCAGTAGAGCACGGCAGATCCTCTTTTCCCCTCCATTATAATGCTAAAGCTTTTATTCTTTGCTGAAATTTATACTGAGTTTCATGAGTTATTATTATTACTTAAGGAAATCCCATTCAATTTTGCGCAGGGAAAATCGGGCCAAGATATTAAAGCAGAAATGGGCAACAATAAATAACGACCAGTCGGCAAGAATTCTATCCTCTTCTTTTCACTAGTTTGTACGTATTATAGTAAATAAATATAGTGTTTTATATGTGCAAAGACTTATATTTGACCAATCTACTTCTGTATACCACGACGTGGCAGGAAATGTAAGAGACCGCTTACTCCAAAATCAAGAATGATATCGCATGCATTTACATAACCCTGTGGCGAAAAAAAAACCTTCCAAGTGAGCTTTGTGCGTGTACGTGTGTAGAAGAATATTACATTATCATATAAAAATGTAGCGCAGTAGGATATATTTTTGTGTGCAGAGATGGAAATGGCATTTGTTCGTAGACACCTTAAATAGATGTAGATTGGTGAATTCATATTTACTTTGCGGAGTAAAGAAAGAAGAGGAACTTGATTCCAATTTTTTGACTGTCCTGTTACATTAATAGGAAGCGCACCTCTACCACCCACACACACACACAAGACACAACCAAAAGTACGCATTATTTGCATGACAGCGGTGCATTTTTATTCCCCCTGGCTCTTTCAAAAAGATGGTGCTTCTCCGTTCGGGCCAGTAAATCATTTCTTATGACCTGACTCATGACTGTTGGCGCTTCACTTCACATTCTTTTATTAAAGGGGGATAAAGAGGCACGATGAGAAAGATATACCTAACGATGTGATATTATATAAATGGAGTCGTGTAATAAAGCGCCTTATGCACTTCTCAACTTTTCCCACGTCTTGGAAGTCATTTCCTTTTATTTTTTCGGGGGTGTCTACTAATATCACTATCATTCTTTCGCTAGCTAGTTCGCAAAAAAATCTCTTAACGCTTTTATTCATTCCGAGTGAGACGTGAGCCACAAAGAAGAGGTAAAAGAAGTCCGTATAATATGTATGAAAATTTACACATGGCTTATTTTTCGCATTGCTTTGATCTCTACTATGGTCTATATGAAAGGGAAAATAGAATGTTTGGAAAGGTATATGTACACAATCGCAAGAAAGGTTGAGCAAATCGACGGAACTTACTTGACTGGCATCTTCTGTACCCTGTCTTCAGCTGTTTCGATCAGTTTTTTTTGCGGTAGCGAACTGGCGGACTGGCCACCTCATACATAGTGAGGAAAGTTGCAAAGCATGGAAAACTCGAGAGAATTAAAGTATTTTCCGAAGTTATTTCACTTCCAAGCTGAAGCTTTCGGCCACGATTTACACAAACAACGGCTTGCTAAAAATGGACTCGAACAGAGTTGTTTTACTGTGGTCACCACCACACATTGCCAGCCACAAATGTCTGACATTTGGGAATATGTATGTATGTGGAAGCAAAAAAAAAGATGAAATTGGTTTGCAATTTTTTATACTTCCGCTATTGTCGAGTGGTTTTGTACAAATCCTCTCAGTGTGTTTGGTTGGTATATAAAGCTTTGCTTAAGCATTGGGATCCCATAAAGGAAGAGTTTTACACTAGAATATTTGGGGCATTGTAATAAATGCATGCCTGACATCACATAGTTGAGGTCAGTGGCACCAATGTCAATTTATTGGTGATGCTTAGGTCGTTTTTTGAAATCTTTCCCTGTCCGTGTCAAAATTTCTGATAAAACCAATGCACCATTCAGGCAAACACATATAATCAAATAGACCCAAAGAGAACATTTTTTCACACTTTTTTCATTTCCTTTTGTGATGGCATGTTTGCTTGTACATAGATAAAAATTAGCTTATATGCTCATAAAATATCTCTATATCTATCGGAGGAAACTGATAATGTATATTTTATGTGCCTACTTATTCGTATTGTTGGATGTGTGTACTTGTAAGTTTTTACTTGGGGTTTGTTTGCTGACAGTTGACAAGCGAACAACCCTTAAGATATCATTACTAGCCTGCTATCAAAAGACAGATGCTTCTGGTATTGGCGTGGAGAACCAAAGTTTTTGGCTACTTTCGCTGACTCAAGCATTGAAAAGGAAATATATGTATCCTGATAGTTTTCGAACGTATCTGATATTATGACGATTATATGGTGTTAGCTGGTGGCGTTTGTTAGCAGTGATGATGGTGTCACATAAGTAGCAGCGAAGTTGGAAAAGGCGAAAAAAGGATTACTGCTTTTTTATCTACTCGTGTCTCTCTCTCTCACACTCACTCACTAACTCCAACGTCTCCGCAATAAATGGTAGTTACTAGTTAATGGTGTAACAACATATAAGGATTTTATTGGACACGGTAACATGTTTCTGCTCTCTAAAATTTATGACACTTTAATTTTCTCTTACAAGAACAAGTGCAACATACATAGTTACACAAAAACATAACGAACGAGCATTTGTGTGCTCGCCATAAAAACTTAGTGAAGGAGAGTAAGAGTGACTGTCAATAAATTCTTTATTGGTTGGCAGCCGCATTCATCTTTCGCTCTCGATACCGCGAAAAAAAACAGATTATCTTTCTCGATTTTTTTGTATACTTATAATATATATTACATCACAACTCATTCCCACGATCAAATCAGCTACTATGTTGCTTTCCGGATTTGGAGTGGTACTTGGAATAAAATTTTCGCCACAAATCCTTTGTGTTGGATGGCAGCATTTTGGCAATTTTTTGACGTATCAAACCAATCGAACCACGTGCAAAATAAAACAAGTCTTTTGTGCAGCCCGTGTACGTCTTCCCACACGCACCTTGGTCATCCAGGCCAATTACAATGGCATCCTTGTAATTATCCGGTATTCCGAAGAAGTGTTTGCTAATTTGGTAATATTAGGTGGGATTAAGAGAAACATAAGACTACGCATTAGGAATAAATTATTGGATGGGCTGTACCATTATAATTAGTGGGCATACAGTTTATACGATATTGTTTTATTATTTACCTCAGTAACTTATAAATTTTGACTGCCGACGGTGGAAGGGAAGGCAGAAAGCCATGAGCATGGCAAACTAGTAGCTGTCTACATATTTCATCCTCTTCCGGAACCAATAAAAATATTGAGTCAAGAAATCCTGGGGCTCTTTTCTGCTCATCTCGAACAGTCAACTCTCTCCCAGTCCCAGTACTACTCTCCCCAAAGTCCTCGTCTCGGTCAAACACGAATCTGGCAGAGCTCACCTCTTCGAACAAATGGACAAGCACATCAGCCATATCAAAACTCTCACCATTATTACCCCTGGACTCGGAATGATGATTAGCTAGTTCCTGATAGTAATAATGGCTGTTGGTGTAATTTGTAGCGTCAGAGTGCAAACTTCGTCCAAGGATTCCAGGTACTCTGTACGCATGATATATTCTAGGAGGATAGCCAAGAATGTAATTCACAGGAGCGAGGAGAAATCCAAAGAGAAGCATCATCGCCACGAATACCGACAACACGAGAGAAACGGGCCCACCAATTGGTGCCCTGAGCGTATTTGCAACATCCCATGGTAGACTGATAATCCAGTTGACATTCACAGGCTCATTGTTTGTCTGACTCTCGACCAGCAGCAGTGAGTTTTGGTTCCAGTCCAACAAAAGTAATAGTAGCACAAATAACGATGTTATCGAACAACTACTACTACTGTAACCATTCCACCTCCTGGTCATAATTTTTTTTCTGGATATGAGCTTGGCAATAAAACTCAATGGAAATTTTTTTTAAACTGAACAATCAGAGAATTCAAGATTCACTCGTTTAGTCACACCATAAGTTTATCCTCAGTGATTTTTCAATAAAATCTTCATTTTTATGCATTTGGTTTGTCCAATTTACACTGAAGGATTTCGTTTTGATTAATTTATCGAGATGCTATTATTATTTATTTATATTCGTTTCTGAAAATGATTCAACAATTCAATGATCGATAAGTGCTGGCTCATTCAGAAAGTTTATTACTTTGAGCGTCAGAAGAGGGACTGGTAACCGATAATAATGAGGAGAGCCGTTTAATACTGGGTAAAGACAATGCAATGTTGACGTTTTACGTTCCAGCAAGTCAGGTTTTTCTTAATTGGCTATAGCATGGGGTGAACAATAAATGCCTTCCCGTTATAATAACCATTAGAGAAGCAGAAGTTTTAGTGATGATGAAGTGTGTACACTTTGTTGAATTTAACCCTTTTGCTTGATTAGTTGGCTATATGGGTGCGGACTCAATAAGTGATTTTCCTAGTCTCATTAAGATTTTACGCAGATGCTCATCACCAGCTTGTAAATAAACATTTTACAAATGCAGAGATGTGCATTGTACATTTTCAAAGGGTTTATAGGGAAATTGACTTGGTACCGTCGTGTTCGACCTTTATCCTCAATCCATAAGACTCATAGATATTATGTACCATGAGACTCTATTGTTAATACTCGTCAGGCATTTTCGTACAAAAAAGTTCTCAAATTTATAATAAAAACAAAATTCATAGTGAGCCCCCACAATATTTCAAGTGAGCCCCCGCAATGTTTCAAGTGAGCCCCCACAATATTTCAAGTGAGCCCCCACAATATTTCAAGTGAGCCCCCACAATATTATATTGATTAAAATTCGTTGTTTCAAAAGAATTTTTAAGTGAAAAGCTTGTTGAGTCTACCTAATTCTGTCAAAAAGCTTTGAGTCTAAAGAGAGTAAACCCTTGATACACTGAAAGTCAACAACCTTTCACTAAATGACTTTGTCATTTACGAAGAGAACGGTGAGAGAAAGATTAAAAGTATCCAAAAGTGTATAAAATAAATAGGGGTTGATTGACTAGCCTTTTATTCTTCATCATGGAGCATTCACTCCAAATACTGTCAAAAAGTAACTGATAGATTGGAGAAAAATGATTAGTTAGTTAGCCATTTGATTCACTCACTGATTCTGACTGACTATATAGTCTACCTTTTCAATGAATCATGCGCTCAAAATGGTTGGGTACTAGCCTCGTCCAAAAACATGTGCATCAAGAGTCAGCAAAATTGGCACATTTTGCAAATTTTCTAAAATACGAAATGCTAACACTAACAAAATAATATAGATATGCTGTCAAGTCAAGAAAATTCCGTGTTGTTGTGGACCAAACTTATGTTCTGCATCTTTTAAGGAAACTTTCATGGCTTTTTTCTTCATTTCAAATATTTTTGTCTCTAGTAAATACTTAAAGTTCTTTATAAAACGATAGATGAGAGAAGGAGTGAAGCCTGCTTTATCATATACGCAACATGTCCATAT
>JAQIXW010005606.1:0-10213 GCA_034700685.1 Willowsia buskii | reverse complement strand
AAAATTTTAGATGCGCAACTGACCACTCCACCAGTTTATCCTTTGTGCAGCTTATAGTGTGTCACTCAATGTAAAAAGTCAGTGTTCACTGTTTGAAATATTGGTTTCGGGAGAAATGGGGTTGTATCAAAACAACTGGGGGAGTGGTCCTTTCTGCAACCAATATTCCGTACGTGGCTATTGTGTTTTCCAGTCTATTTTATATCCAAGGTCTCTGACCATGCAAATACACCATCACTGGTTTTTTCCTCTCTGTTCCATGTGTAAACACGTTTAAATATAAACAGCTACATAGATAAAAGTAGAGAGATTATTGTTAGAGTAAAAAATCAGAATGCTTCCAACTTTTAAAAAATGTGTAATATCTGCAGTAATTACTCTTCTTTGCCAGTTAGTCTTCCTCGGACCATTGCGTCCAATTGTAAACAAGATGGGGGATAACGTGTGGCTTGTTTCACCCCTGTCCATGTTTTTGTGAAAGGCTTGGGAGGTTCAAATCTCAAATTCCCCACTGGTGGATCTGCAAATGGAATTCCCAAGTACGCGTAATACTTGCTACCGTTCCTTGAATGTTCAACTCTTCCTTGAACTTGCCAATTTTCTATACTAACGATCGGAGAAGGATTTGGTAAAAGTCCAGCTGCAGTAAGAAGAAGTGAAATTGCCGCAACTACTCCAGCGAGTATGGCACTTTTTGTCATAAAAATTTCAATCATTTTCTTGTAAGTAAACCGAAGAAATTGCAACAACTTTCTTCCAACAGACAGGAGAATAGTCTTCCTCAAACTGGTCTTTTAACTTGTCATCATACTTAAATTTTGTCAAATAACTGGTCCAGAAGACAAACAAGCAAAAGCATTGATATCCATCCAAATTCAAACCTACAACCAGGAAGCGATAAAAATTTCATCAGTCTTCACCTTGACTGACTTTGACCTGAACTTGGCTGTAGCGATTATCATATCTCTTTCCACGATGAATTTGTTGAACAAGACCAACACGTTGGTTGTTCAACACTGCTTGTTTTTGGTGATGATTGATGATGAGTAAACTTACATATCCTATCACTATGTCTTGCGCTTATGATCCCAAACTGTTTGATTAACAATAGTATCCATTTCCACGAATAATTTTTTGTATCCAGTCTTACTGTGTATATTTCAGAGGAAAATCACTTTAACTAATTATTGTATAGTGTAGGGATGTGCGAAAATACATTGTACATATAATATCAGCGATGATTTGAAAAGAGTGTAGCGTTCAATGTGTATTCATTTATTAAACGATGATGGTAAATATAGATAATCGATGATGTTTGTAATTCCGATGCTGATTATCACAACTGCATGATTTCTTTGGCTTTTAGATTGATTCCTTACAGGGGAAAGAGTTAAATAATCGGTGACTGTCTCATGTATGCTTTTATTGAAGGCGAATTCATCCAGTTTTTTGCATTCATATTCATAAAAATCATGAACCTCTAGTGTAGTCAAACGATTCCTCATATTTAACTTTTAATATGAAATATATATTCAATGTACCGAGTTAAAAATGACAGATATGTTTAAAAGGATTATTTCATACATAGTGTACGTACATGCGTATATATATTCAAACATTAAATTATCGAATTTCGTGCTTACTTGAATAGAATTGAATTGAGTTTTCAGACAGTGATTATATTGGTGAGGACATGAATAGCAATAATCTTCCAGTAGCATTATATGTTGCTGTGTGTGCGCAGCTTATGTCCTCAACTTTTAGGAATCATGATTGAAAAACGATGGGAATTACATTTTTAGCGTGCACAATATCCAATAGATGTTAGCAATTTTGCAAAAAATAATCCAAATCCAAGAGTAAATCATGCGATGTTTTAGGCTTTTTTGGACCTATTCAAGCGACATGAAAAAGTATGCTTACTACTGTATTAAATGTATAATCTGTGATCCCACGCTCGTTCCATTGTTCCAATTTTTTTTAGAACGGAAATTATTTTTTGTTAAACTGTGCCAGTATAAATGTTGCTTTGTTTTATTGTTTTATTCATTGTCAAGTCAAATTTAGTTTTATAACGCGCTCCCAGACAGTTATTAATAGAATATCATATTCCTCTTAAATATAAAGTTCAAACGTCTTAAATAGAAAGATAAATGTAATGTTGATAGTTGAATCAGTTGAATGTCAAATTGCTGACGTAATCGTAATTATCACAGCTCTATTCATTGTAGATACAAGTTTATACATAAATTAACCTTTAGCAACTGCATATTTAGCACACAAAGAAAGTTTTTGTTTAATCAAACATGCCTACTTTAGTTACTTCCAAAATGATCATAATTACAACAACAAAGTCGTCTTTTACTTTTTGAGACAACATCAATGATATAATACTACATCAAAAGTCTTTAAATCAATTTCTAATTACTATCAATCACAATTATTGTCAAAACACAAACTAGCGTGCATCCATCTTCTCGGGTGATCTTTCTTGACTAAATATACTGCTCTTTCCAATATCCAAGTCTCGTAATCTCTCATAAATCTCCCGAATTGTACTTCTATGTCCCACCATATAACACCACGTTTCCCACATCAGATTTACCAATACATCATCTCTTTTCTCGTCCAAGTCAATGTCTTCACCCATTTCTGGACTAAATCTAAAATATGGCACTCCAATTGTTGTGCACCAAGCTCTAGCTCTTTCCACCACTTGTCCTTCCGCCTGCGTGGCTTGGTCAACCAGTAAATTAACCAGTTGCGTAAGTCTAGGAACGTTTCTTATAGCGTCTATAACTCCAGTTGGCCAAGCAATGTCCAGATTTGTAGCTGAGCATTCTGTTCGCGGTGGAATGCCTGTGCCTAAGGAAAGGACAAGAGATGGAAGTTTCCACCCATTATCGTTGCTCCTTCCGCTTTGTTGACTACCCATCATCACAGCTTTGAATTGTGCTAGCTCTGAAATCGCGTCAAGGGTTGGGTTGTTAGAAATTAATCCACCGTCGATAAAAACGTCATGTTCCAGGGTAAAATAAGATGGTGCTGCTCCCGTCACTTTTGCAGTCTCCCAAATGTACGTGTCATCAGGAAATTGTGCATATTCTTCTGGTTCTCCAACAAGAGCGCTGGGTGACACGTAATTCCGGAAAATGTACAGATCTGGTGGCCGTCTATTTGCCAAAGAAGTCATGATCATTACCCTGGAACAAAAATTAAAATGCACATAATTTCGTTGATCAGATATTAAAAACACAATGCAAATAGAAATACAGCTTGCTTTGTTATACTCACTTTGGCTTTTGAATACTGCTCATTTTTCTGTCTGAACCGAATTCCTTTTTCAAAAACTCTTCCATACGCGTAGAGCTATATGGCCTGTCGCCCGTAAATACCTTATCTTTCAGTTTCATGTATAAAGATTGCGTCTCGAGAACAGACTTGCCGCAAGCAAGAGACAAAGCTAGAATTCCTCCTGTTGAAGTTCCGGCCACCCAGTCAAAGTAGGAAATTATGGGAGCACCTCCACCAGCAAAATTTCCAAATTCCTTTTCCATATAAAAGAGAATCTGGGTTAGTACAAGGCCCCGAATTCCTCCACCATCTAGAGCCAAGAGTCTTCCACCAACAACAGGTCCATTTCCTCCACCTCGAAGCATGTCGGGAGAGGATCCAGTATCTAGACTTTCTCGCATTATGCTCAATCCTCTCATGGCTTCAAGTACAAGACTTTCAGGGGGACCTCTTGTTCCAGACGAACCAGTAGTAGTGCCATCCTTATAAATTCTCCAATTTTCTGGTTTCTTTCCATCATTCTTTCCACCCGCTTTGCATCCCTCGGAACAGCCTCCAACGACACTTAAGCCACATCTTTTAGCACCAGCAGCAGCCAATACAAATAAAGCTTCATTTTTTGTGCCAGTATTTCCATTATAAACCGAAGCTACGATATGCCTAGCTGTGTGGCCGTTTCCATCCAGCTCCTCCATATCAGCCCCAAACACAATCAATGCTTTTAAGCAGTCCACTGAGCAATTTGATGCCGCAATATGGAGGGGTGTCGCTTCATTATGCGTCTCAAAAGTTGCTTTGAAATTTGCAAACGCACTATTAGAGAGAAGATGAATTGTTGACTTCAAGTTATTTTGGCGCACTGCTTTGTGCAGTGGGGTAAGCCCATCGTTGTCAGTGATATTTGGATCAGAACCGGAAGTAAGCAATTCCGACAGAAGGTCTGGTTCAGTTGTTGCAAAATGAAGCGGCGTACTCCCTGTGGCAGGCGCTTTGATGTCTAGGTATGTGGATTGTATGTTAAGTGTAGATGGAGAATCATTAATTGTTGATAACAATTCCTAAAAACAATCATTTAAAATATTACTATTATAATGATGCTTTACGCGTGTACTTGTCATATCGTAGGATAATCTCATTCTCTTCTTCATATCTCTATCCTCATTTCTAGTAGATAATTCTTCAGAGGCAACTATCTCAATAATTTTCATTAAGTGCTATACTGGCCAAGAAATATTCAGAAAATTAAACAGAGAAAAGAAATGTAACTTAAAGATTTTAAATTTCCAACAAACCTTTGCAGCTTCACTGTTTGAATTCACGCATGCCAAATGCAGTGGTGCATATCCCTCGTTGTTTAGCTTCAAGAAAAGTTCCAAAAGGGCTCTATGCGTACTTTCCCGTTGGAGACCAGTTTGCTGCAACAATGCCTGCTTGAGTATTTTCAATACTGCAGCGCCCACGGCTTTGTCTTTGCATTCTGCAGCCAAGTGCACGATACTGTTCCCTTTGATGTCATAGTAGTCGTATACTCGATTCAACTGGCGTTCGTCCTCACAAATTGCCTTAAATGCGTCCATTTTCCCGTAAATACAGGCCACTTGAAGTGGAGTGTGCAGTTGTTTTCCTTCCTGCTCACAGAACTTTTCCCGTAGGATGGGCGACTTGAGTTGCTCTACCATTCCTAGAGCGGCAGCTATATGGGCGGCCTGATAGGACTCATTCTTTTTGGAAAGTTTGACAATTTTCTCCAAAGTTTGTTTGTCTATTGGATTAGAAGAAGCTTTCACCAGATCGGGAAAGATTTGCTTGTAAATGATGAATACTCGAGAGGCTTCAGCCTCTGAATTTGTTCGGAATATGCTAAACATTTTTTCAGAAGAAGAGGATGCATTTGTGGCGTGCAAGATTATGTTGTAGAGGAGGTAGGACGGTGATGACGGCGACGACTCACTATCTTTCCGAGGTCCATGCAGGATAAGGTCTCCACTGCGTAAAGAGATCGGGTAAATGGATGCAATCTGAGAAAAGTAAGAAGAATTCGGAAAAGGGTTTTTGGAGAGAGGGGCTACTTGATTTGTCTTTATTCAATCTTGTATTTTACTATACCTCATTATTAGCATTTTTTCCCGAATATTCAATAACCTGGTAGGACGCACCGTCTGGCCCGTCACTATTTCCAAGGTCAAAGAATGATCTGCTCACTTGAATGCCTCCTGCTGTTGCATTTGTGGTATTGTTTAGAGCATTTTCGATTACTGAACGCGCTGCACGCCCAATCAATCCAGAGAAAAATCCCCCACCACTATTCCCAGTACCGCTCATTTTTCAGTTTGCACAAATTATTCAGCAGACGTAGCAAGTTTAAATTTTGCACGTTTTTATATCTGCGCTCATCTAGATACGTTGCCTTTATTTTTCCAACGGAAATGTCAAATTGTCGGTTTTGTCTTATTATGTGCTAAAATTTCAACATGGTTTAGTTTTAATTTTTATGTTACGATGAGTACATCTAACTTTGCAGTACAGATATTCCGGCAAATGCTTGTGTAATTTTGCAATTAAATTGAAGGTGGAAGGGAAAGTCACTTGAGAAAACGACTTTGTGTAACATGACTTGTGTAAGCACGTTCGTTTTCACACTTAAGACATTCGTGAATGAAGAACAGCTGTACTGCTGCTGATTTCTGTTTTTGTTACAGTTGCCAATGCTAAAAAAACTTGCTATCATTGTGAATTGTGATATACTTTTACTACTTGCATGCTTACACTCCTTTTTCACATGGATATTTATCCGTCGTGGCATAATCGGCATCCTTGAATCTTTAGACATTGTACATCGCACTTTTTGTTAAAAACATGACTCATGCTCATGCATGTATGGAAATAAAATTTGACCCGAATATCACAAGTCAAAAGTACAAGATTCTTCTATGTTGTTCCATGCCAAAATCTTTGGAATTTCCATAAATAGACAGAGGTTTTCTATTGCTTATAGACATAGCCATTGCATTTGACATTCATTCTATTGGTCATTTTCATCAACAAAAATTGCAAAACTTAATAATATTGGTTATTATCTTCAGGAGAAGAGTGTATAAAGAAATAAAGAATTGTGCATGAAAAATACCACAGGAAAATTACTCAAACTAAATAATCCGTCTGAAAAGTTTCTTTTAAGTTTATTATCATGCATAAATTGATGTAATGCTGCGCTAAAAAATGAAACTGTTTTTATTTAAATTTTGACATATATCAATAAAAATAAATGATTTTGATTATTAATTATTAATGATAACACAGACAGCATATCAAACCATGTCCATCACGAAAGCATTGTGTTTCTTTTTTTTTATAATTTTATCCCATTCTGAAATGTTGCATGGGTCAGGGCTTGTTTGATTCTGAAGCCTCGTTATCTCACTCAACACACGCCCCAGTCAATAAAAATATGCGATTGTTTTATAAGTAGACAAAGTTGCAAATTCAGTTTTATCTAACCATCAATAATTATTGAAATATGAATTGAAGGCTATATATGCTTCCCTGATTGTGAATTTTTAAAAAACTTTTAACCTAAACTTTGTCATTCACTAAGAGTAATGCGTACGATACGGTGCTTAAAGTATACGTACAAAGGCTCAACTATTATGCGGAAAGTAGTAAAAAATAAAATTTTTATTGAAAAGTTACAGTTGTTACAATCATAGATTTTAAAATTTGGCAGTAATTATAATGTCAATTCGAAGGTTAAATTTAATATAGTTATTAATGAAAATAGCGTGTGAAGTCTCATAAATTGTTTGTGGAGCTTGAAGCTTGATTCCCTGATTGCTTCAAACATATACATGAAAGGGAAACCTTTTAATATCCAGATCACTACTCAATCATATTTTTTTCTGCATGAATTTGTCCATGTACTCTCATTTTACCTCAGATATAGCAAGGAAATAGGAAAGGAGGGAGGTATGTAAAGTTGACAAATAAATAAATCACACATACATGAGTCACGTCATGAATGAACATGTAGTGGTAATCATTATACCGGCATCTCATTTCATGTGAATGAAGCCATTATCGAGATGAGTGCATGCTCTTGACACTGAAGCGCTAAAAATATAACTTGACAATGCACATTTTCATTTTTACAATCTCACACTCACATCTTAATACTGGGTCTGCCCACTAATCCTCCAATATTATATCTTTCCATAAGTTTGGTCGGTGCGCTTTCGATTACCTTACATTTAGAAATGGTTTTCATTAAAGCTTGCGTGCACTTTCATGTTGTCCTTCAACATTATACTCCTATATGAAATTTAATACTAATACCTAGTTTGTGTCATAAGAACTTCTGAAATCATGCAACGAAACCTCATTGACATGTATGTATGCATACTCTTCATATTAAACCCCTTATAGCCATATAAAACTTTAAATAATTAACTACGCCAAGAGAAAAACAGTGCTAAGCTTAATGAGACCGTGAAGGAGGCAATAAACGCTTGAAAGACTATATTATGATGTATGGACCATAAATGAAACTTTCATTAAAATGAATGTGACCGTGATGAAAACATCCTCATATAATACTCCAGCAAAGGAGAACTTGTAAAACCTCAACAGAGCCAGACGGTTTAGTTTCCCAAATGTAGGTAGTCTGGCAATAGCCAAAAACAAGCCGTTTTGGATTTCTTATCCTCTTCCAACACGCTTCCATTTAATCCACCTAGAGTGGAATCGAAATGGGTATTGATGAAGGAAATGGAAGAATGTTTGCTATGAAGGTTTTCCTACCTTATGCTAGTTTTTTTAACACTCACGTCTGGTTTCTGTTGTTTGTGCTGATTATGATGTATGCGCTTGCATGACCAGCGTCAAATTTCATTTCATGCAATATGCCAATATTTTATTTCTCAAAGTATGCTCCCTTTTCAGAGGAGAATTCCTTATTCCTTTTTTCAATAAAAATGCTTTAGAAGTGACAAGGTACTACACAGATATATAGGTATTCATTCAACTTATATATGCTCTGCTTTACTATGAAGAAAAAAAGCTATCAAACAAATGAGTGCAAAGTACAAAGAACTGCAATTGGTAGAGGTAAAAAAATGTGGAATTGATGGGAATATATCAACAGCAGTTCACTTCCAACCTAGTACACATACACAATTTACCTATATACATGAAACCACTTCTACTTTTTACAATATCGTGTGTTATCGTGTTGCTTGTATGTATTTAGGCGCATATTGTATTCTTTTTTTCTGAATGTTCTCTCTGCTCTCTGGCAAAATGACGATGGCATTATGACGATATGTTATGAAAATAAAGCCCCACATACTCTCTAGAGCAAGGGTTTTATAAGGCCTAGGTATGTAGTAGTAGTAAGTAGAGTAAGCATGTTACCCAAGAACCATGAAGTAAAAAACATCATCATCACTTTGATCATCATCATAAGGATCATATTGCTATTTGCTGGTACATACCACATTCACAATTCCACATTTCACTCACATCAGCACAAACTCATCTATTTCTTTTGACTTGTTTATTTGTGACTCATTCTACAAGACAAATATTATAGGGAGATAAGTTTGATTTTGTGGTTTGAGAGCTTTGCGGTGACAATTGCGCTTTTATTGTGTTATCGCCACCATAATATTCCTACTTGCAGGCGAACTATTCTGTTTTGAGTGCTTGTGAGTCAGGACAGGGCAATAAAACATAATAGGTATGTAAATTTGATAAGCATAACAGCAGTCACGTTGTGACAGTCTATTTCCTCCTTCCAATGAAAAATTTCTCTGCAGAGATTTTGCACAATGATATGATGATATTGGCTGGTACTTGGTTCATGCGTGCACCTGAAACAAGCCATATTACTCTCCGGATGGAAGAAAACTCGACTAAATTAAAATTCTTCTGCAGACCACCACATATTCCCCAGCAGCAAACATTTTCTCAGCAGAAGTTTTCTTCTTTCTAAATATATTATCATATAGCAGCCTATTAGTAAGCTCTGCTGCTGGAGAAGGAACAAACAGAAGAGATATTGGATAAATAGGACGAGTCTACGTGTTACACAACATCATCATCTCTTTTTTTGTCTGGCCAGAAATAGTTGTTCTGGAGCTGGATATTATATAACTTTTGTGAGCACACCTGTGTATGTCAGCAACTTATTTTTCGCTATGAACTCGCTAAATAATATCACAATAGACCAATGACCAGAGTCAAAAAACGTAAAGACGAGTTATCATGTTCTGAGTTCGTGATAGATAAGATATTACTTTCCATTGTGACAAAACATTAGAGAATAGATACATTTATGTTTTGCGGATTGTGTGGTTAGCATCTTTGACTTTGCGTGATGATACTATTGCATAATATGTATATAGACAGAAGAGGAGATCTGCACGAGTAAACTTCTTTGATATTTATCTTCTTTAATGAGCTCAGCACAGTTGATACTTTGTGGTGATCCGTTTTGGTGCGTGCCACACATTTGCCAAGAAAGTCTTCAAACTGTACTGGACATCATCACAGCACACCTTTTTTCTTCGTCCGCTGACTACATTCTTAACCAAGATACATGCCTTTGGTATGTGGAAAAAGTAGCTAATAGGTAAATGAATATAAACAACAGGATCATCAAACCTTAATAGGAATAGTTTCAATGCAAACTGTTGAGAAGGAATCTGGCCCACCCTGGCCTAACTGAAAATGCAACGACGGTGTGACACCTTACTTAGCTGTAGTCGTTTCTACATTCTTCAGTCCTCCTGCACGTTTCGTTGGAAATTTTAAAGCACACTATATATATACCGTATTCTCTCTAAATTACGCAGCTGCGATACCGTGAAACTGGCGCCTCTAAGGGACTGCGTTAAATAGAGAGATGCTATAATTAGAGAGCTGC
>JAQIXW010005605.1:0-10214 GCA_034700685.1 Willowsia buskii | reverse complement strand
ATTTTGACAAACTTTTTCAGACGCAATCTGATGGCACCAATCGACAGACCGTCTCGAGAGGGTCTCAAATCTTTGTCATCATATGGGGTGAATTTTGTCAACTTTTCGAGATATTTGCTTTATGAAGTTGACATTTTTGAACATTTCAAATTTTTTAATTCTCGTTTTCTATTGTATATGGAGTAAGCTGTTGGTAATCAGGTTTTGTATTTATAAAGATTAAACATAATAAAATCTATTTTCCAATTGAAATAAAAAATTTTTAATCACATGTAATATTCATTGTACCAAAAAATATACTAAAGGGAAAATGTTGACGGGGTATTTTGTGAAAACCGCATGCGACTCTAGTAATAAATGATGATTCATTTGAGAAGGAAGCATTGTACGCGCTTTATTGCGTATTTCTTTATTAGCGAATATTCAGAAGCTTTCTTAACATTTCGTCTTGAGTCTACCTGTAGTTCGCATGCTGTCTTCATTCTTTCTAAAACATGAGAAGTAAATTGCAAAAATTTGCTTGAGGAGAAGATGATGGAGGTTCGTAATGCAGCCGTAGTTTAAAATCGATTGTTCTTAAAATATTGGAGCACGTCCAAAGTTAATACAGGTAATTTGAAGTAATTAAGGAAGCAAAAAATGAAAAGTTATACGTCTCTATAGACGTAATATGTTTGTTAAGGTCTTTTAAAGTTTTTATTAGGATTCTCTTCGTATTTCATCGTTTCTTCACTAAAGTCGATGAACTTAATCAGAAAAAGCTTCTTCAATATAATATTTCTCAGCTTAAATAGTAAAAAGAAGTTTTAATAAGAGTCGCAAAAAAAGTATAAATGAAAAGTTGTGTTTGCTTTTGTCTTTGAAGTGGCCACCATTATAAAGGTATTAAAGCCGGGCGACGTAAGTTTTCCTTTGCTGCCCTTCTTCTTCTTCTTCAAGTAAGGTAACATACTTTTCAAAAGACGCAACCTAACGAAAAACACACAAAAGCAGTTTTTGAATTCTAGAAATGAAAAATCTCCCCACGAAAATCCATCAGCAATAGAGTTGTTTCAACTCATTCATTCACTTATTCTGTGTAACCGCCTTTTTGTATGCGAAATGGAAATGAAAGGCTTTACAATATTTTGAGAGTTACAACAGAGAAGTAAATAGAGTTTGGTAGTCACAGCAAAGATTACGCAAAAGCAAATGGATCGATGACACAAACGAGAAATGATGCTTGTAGGTTGATGAAAGCATTAGCAATTCTTCCACTTTCCTTCCTGACTATTTACAGTAAATATTTGAACCACAGCAGACAAAGTCGAAATCAGTACTTTTGGTGGACGTTTTACTGAAATATAATCAAAATTTAACTTGTTCCGCTGCTGACAGACAGAAATGAACAACAAATAACAAAGAGAAATGACACGAGCGAACATAGTTCGTGGGCACAATACAAGCCCATTACATGCAATTTCACAAATAAATATTAAACGAAACATGACATGATGACAGGTTCCAAAAGTTACGTACCATATATAAAAAACTGCAAATTAACTCGGAAGAGAAAAGTAGAAGCTGTTCTCTTCGCAAAACCTACATGGATATTGTCAGTTCCAACAGCAAGCTTGTTCTCTCTGCTCATTCTCATTCTAGTCTACTTTAGTCTTATTTGCCTTCCAATTACTGGTGCAATGGAGAGGCTATTACTAATTGATTCGAAAAATTGAAGTCTTTGTGTGGATTTAAGTTGTAGTCCACCTGAAGCAACTTAAAGGAGTTACGAATGTTTTAACGGTGATTTGCAGGACTAGTTGGGTTTTTGCCATCGTGACAATGTACTTAACGGACATTACATCCGGTTCGGAAATCGTGACTGTGATAAAAGCGTAAACGTGACTTCGTTGGTTGGTTTGCGTGTTTCGTGAAAGTTGCTGTATTAAGATCGTATCGTCTTGTGTGGCTTGTTCTTTCCTGTACAAGAGATGAAAGTTTTTTATGCATTGTATTTTTTGAAATGATTGAAGCACAGGAAATGACATTTTGAGTACCATGTGCGATTTCGTCTACTCATCAAGATATTCGTACAATTGGTTTTCAAGAGATGATGATACATTATGCCCTAGTTTCTAGACAAGCATAATTTCAAGAATGTCAACCATTTTGATAATTTGGCAGTAGCTTGATAACCAATAGAAGCTTAGTGTATTTAAATCATCAGAAAATCACTTAGTTTGAGAATAAGAAACCGCATATATATGTATGTTCGTCGTTGACAGTGGACATTAATCATTTGAAGCTTTCTTGCATTTGCGATCTCATACGTAGATTTCATCATGAGAGATTTTCTCGGTGTTCTGTATGAGGAAAGTAGACAACTAGAACAGTGGTAGAACTGCAAGCAAGCAATACATTAATTACACTTGTCTAGGATTTTTTTTTCAGTTGGACTTACCAGATAATGTGCAGAGCGCAGAGGATGATGCTTGGTAGAAAGAGATCGTCACTTCCAACCGCCCAACGGCGGCCAAATGCCACGAGGCCAGGCATTTCCTGGCTGTATCTTGACGTCCCGCTCGCTGTCTTCAAATATGTCACCACTTGTGATGACACCACTTACAAAGCGAAACCACACAAAGAAACGTGCATTTTGCCTTACTGTACAATTAGCTCACTTTATAGCACAACGATGGACTAGTTGTGTATGTGAAATGAACCTAAGTTTGTCGTATGCTGTAATATCATCTTTATAGAAATTCTACCATCCATTTTTACGAGCCGTATTAATAAAGTGGATTAGCAAATGTAAATGCTCGATCAAATTTATTGGTTTATTCATTAGTTTTAAAAAGGAGTAAGCGAAAGTGTCAACTGGAAAAGTTTTCTCGGCCAGGTAAAAGCCAATAAACATGTCAGGTAAGGTAAGACATTCATTTCAACATTTCATCTTTGCATAGTCTCAGGACACCCCGGTCAAAAATACTCAAACTTGCAATTGTGTGTTGTTTGTAGGTGTCAAGACGAAGCTGTTTTAGTTTTTTTTTTTTGGCATTTCATTCAGTCCATTACGTTACTACATTTTTGATACGAGTACCACTTATTTTCGCTATCAGTAATCTATAAAAAGTGCATTATTTCCTCACAAGAAAAATTATCCTCTACTTCTTGAAGCACAATTCACAAATTCCTTTGACACAATTTTTATGCCATTGGCACAAAAAAACTTGGCTTTATTCTTGGCGCATACAGTACAGACTTCTTCGGTATGACTTTGTATCTCTCTTTGTATATCTTGGATTTTTGTTAAATTTGGTTTAGGCATACATAAAACAAAAGTTTACATGAAGAAATTTTGGCATCCTCTTTCGACTTTACTGCAATGGAGGCAATAGAACTGCACTGATTTTCTTGTGTTTCTTTTTCATACAAAACGAGGGGATACTGCTGTAGGAGATGAAGATTAAAATGTTTATGGTATTGGCAAAACAAAGACTCTGTGTTTTCTTTAGCATCTATCTATTTTTTTTATCGTCATTCATTTAATATTACTATCATCCAAATTGCATACACCATTCACACTTCCAGTAGTGGGGGAAGTCGCAAATTTGCGGTGTAGTGAAGCTTGAGTGTTACATACAATTATTTTTGACGCATCAAGATCATCAACGTCGCCCTTCAACCTATTTTTGGCACAGGTTCAACTCACAACTTTAGGTTTAGTGTTTTTTTTTACAAAATTAAATTTATGCTTGTTATTGTCAACCGTAGTAGCCTACTAAACTAGGCGAAACAGAAAAGGAGCATTGAATTCATCACGAGCGTCATAAGATCTGTTTGACGGCACGTTTTGACTATGTGTGTGAGTGCGTGTGTACTCCGCACACACATCTCCAGATAGTGTATTCAGGAAGACCACGACGGTACTGAATTGCATACTACTCACTGGTGAGTAAAGCTGATTCATGACCGGTCGGTGTGTCTTTCAGTGATATGAATGACAGCTAGAACATGAGGAATTTACACCCGTGAATACATCTTCATTTCATGCCGGTAGGAGTACAGATATAAACTCTTTGCTCATGAATTGTGGACGATAATAAGTACCAGTAAATTTGTCACTGTATAATATAGAGGCACAGACACAAACTTGGCGACTTGTATGAATGTCACTAGAAAAGCGAGACAATCCTACACAAAATAACTTTTTGTTACTGAGGCAAGTAAAAGATTTGCAAGAAGTGTGACAAAATGCTTATTCCATTTCTTCGCAAATTACGTATTTATTAAGCGTTACACTTTGAACTATGAGAAGCATCATTGGGAAAGATAATGGAATAGCCTAAAAACAACTATTTTTTCCTCTTTATTTCGGACGCACAATGCATGGGTTCTTTTAGCAACCAAAGTTTTATTTTATGGGAAAAGAGCACTCATACAAAAAAGATGATAACTGAGAAGAAGAAGAGACAGTGCGAGAGAGTGAGAGTGGGAAGGAAAGCAAGCAATAAAAAAGTCTACGCGCTGATGACGATGATGATGATGATGACTGATGAGAGATGTAGTGTTGTTGGTTAGCGGAAGGAAACAACGACTCTAGTGAAATTCTTCTTCTGCCTACTTCTCTAAACTTACTCTCTCTATCTCTCTCTTCCCCCTTTTCTTTCCAGAGAAAGTCATTCACTTGACTGGCCTGAGAGAAAAAAGTTTTTATAAGATTCTCTCGTCTTTTCCTCTGCGTTCGACATTAGGTTCGGGAGTTGATGTTGATGAAGATTGTGGTGGTTGGTGATCCACTACAACAAAGAGACTGAAAGAGAAAGAATACTGAGACTCTGTGTGTTGGTGGGAGTGGGAGCTTAGAGAAAAAAGAGTTGAGCTCTGAGTGAGGTGGCTGACTACTCTGAAAGTTTTTTAAAGGATAAGTCTGGTGACAGTGGTGTTTCCGAGAGTAAAAGTAAGATTTACGTAAGAGGAAGTAGCGAGAGCATAGTCAATGAGAGAAAGGGAGAAATGTGTGCATGGCTCTTTATCTCTTTTTCCTACAAGCAACGCTGGCAATATTATTATTATCATTTACTATTATTATTGCTTTGATGTCTCTCTTTCCTCGCACCATGGGAAAACTTTTGCAACATCAACCGCACACACACATTTACACACTGATGAGGACGTAGATCAAGTTTTGAACCGTTTCTTTCTTCCTCTCCCTTTTTCCTTTCCTTTTTGCACACTCTCTCTCAAGTGACTCGTGCCTATACTCTCACTCTCATTATCAGTCAGAGTCTCTGAGAGAGTGAAGTAGAACAAGGTTGTGGGCATACACTTTCTGTTTACATTTTCCCAAGGAGCATACCAGAGGAACTAGTGAACTAAAAAGTAAGGAAATGAGTCCGTTGTTTTTCTTTTATTCTTTCTGTGTCTTGCTTCCGAGTTTGCTGATTACTCGTAGAAGAAGGCGAAGGAGGAGGAGGAGGAGGCAATGTCAATGAGTCCTCCATGCAAAGGTGTTAACTTCACAATTCACTCTGAAAACCCGTAGCCGGCACTCCTTGCTAAATTACTCGAGCCTTTTGTCTCCTCATGTTATTACTCCAGTATACCTCTTCTAGTTAATGAAATTTCACTTGGAAGAATATGAGAGACAGCAAGAAACTTAATGAAATCAAAGAAAAGTAGAGAAACTTTTTTCTGCTTCTTTTACATTTACGACAGTTCCACTATATCTTGTCACAAAAATAAAGGAGGAAAAAAAAGAAAGAAAATAATGCTTTTTGTTTAGGCTTTCTGTGTTTGTGATCAAGTCTACTTTTTAACTGTAAAAATTGGAATGCGTGCATACACCAACATGCATAATAACAGTATTTGACAAGACTTGTGCATATGAGGAGCACATAGCAACGGCATGCCACCACGACGGCGGATAAACTCTGACTGGCTCTTTTCTCCTCTTTTCCCACAGAGAACACAACGTCGACGTCGAATGAGCAGAGATTTTTTGGAGGCAGTTTCTCTTCTCGATTCCGTTTCCTTCTTCTGGTGCCGCTGCTACCATGTTCTCTGAGTGAGATACAGTTCGTAGCAGTCTCTGTGAAAACAGAGGTAAAGTTTTTGCTGAGGATTTCGAAAGGGAGAAAAATATTCCTGTGTGTAGCTCACTCACGAGAGCAAGTTGAGTTTTCCTTGCTTCCAACTTCCCTATTATATTCAGCCGATCTAACTTCTATCTATCTATCAAGCCTGAAGAAGAAATGCATCGCTTACTTGGTTTTGGCTCGTGTATCGCACGCGGGCTAAAAAAAATCTTTGATAAGTAGTACATTTACTCGCCTTCGTGTTAAAGTCATCCTTTCATTTCTTCTAAGATAGACTATTATGATAAGATGAAGAAGTCTGCTGCTGTAAATATGTGCTGCATCACGTATTGCGACTATAGACGAAACGATGGAGCAAAAAAAGTGCTTGTCTTTTTTAAAGTCTGCCTGCCCATGTCTGCTTGCCTACTGGCAAAGAGAATAGAAATCGAGTCTGAATTTTCATGTAAGGAAAAGTTTGGAATATAATAGGGAACAGAGACCAAGACCACCAACCGAACTGAAATTGTGGAAGTCGTGACTGTTGTAGGAGTTCAGAGAGCGGCGAAGACGATGCAGGAGGATGCACTGCACTGGGAGACGACGATGTTGTCAGATTTTCTGAGAGAGTGTGAGCAGAGGAGTAAAAGTGAAAAGATGAAAGCGTAAGAAATGGTCTACTGCTGTTCCTCCACTTGCTAGGTTTTTTTGGCCCTTTGAAATGTTCTGTTGGACTTGATATGTGCAGGTGATCCTTCGTGAGACGAGACTGAACGGCTGGAAAAAAGTGAGAATGAAAAGGGAATGGAGGGTTCCGTGAGGAGTTTGAGTTTGACTTGGTTGGGCTTTCTGCCGTCATTCTTTTCGTTGTTGCTGTTCATCATCAAGATGCCTTGTTTTGTGTGTTTCTTCTTTAGTCACAATGGAAGTAGATTTTTTTTTAGAAAGATTGGATTCACTCTCCAGAAGAAGATGGGGAATATGTATGCTCCATTTTGGTAGGCTTCTTTTGAAAAATGGATTTTTTGGGGAGAAAGGTAGGCAAAAATGCACGTTTAGAGAAAGGAAATTTTTATCGCATGGATCGAAAACATTTTCTTGTTGGATTCACAATGCAAAAAAGAGAGGTAAAGACTGGTGCAAGGACTAGTAGGATGCTTTGTTAAAATTGTGAATGGAGAGCGGATTGTGATACTCTTTAGTCAGTTCTTGCGATGTTGTCATTACATTTGACTTTTCTCTTATCAGTAGTCAATCCAAGAATTTGAAGTGAGTCAATGACGGAAGCTGCTGGTAGTAGTGAGTAGCACGTAATTGAATGCAATGCATGTTGTTGTGAAACAATGTGGGGAGCGGACTACTGTTGACAGATAGTGACAGTCGAACCTGGACTTGAGGAACTTCTTTTGCGGTCATTGAACTTTCTGCTACTATGGATTCTGGTACTTTTACTAGCTAGAAGATAGAGTTATGATTTTTTTGTTTGCATGATTAATAGGTATTGTTATGTCAACTCATCTCTTCAAGACTCCCCATAGGTAAAAGGTCCTCCAAAATGAGTAGCCTGCCACTATTAATGGCTAACAAAATGCGAAAGTTACGTTCAACATTTAAATGGGGTTTCCAGAAAAAACAAATCATATGGAAGTTTAATCAAATGAAATTCATAAGCATTTATAACTAAATTTTTTAGTTCTTATGGAACATAATTAATTTTCTTACGCAAGGTTTCATTATTGCTAACAAAACTTTCAAATTGACTACTTAATTAAGTAAGGAAATTCTTTAAAGCATACAAACTAGAAAAAACAATTTCTATTGGAAATGATATTGTAACATTGCATATAGTGACATATATGAATATTTTAAGATTTGTATTAATGATGATTCCCAGGACGGACCTCATGTCTTCAAAAAAATTGGATTCCGTTTCCTCCTCGTAAATCTGCAATCTTCTCCACTCACTTCTGCTCCGCCACTCAAAAGATAGAAAGGAGTAGGAGTATGTCATCTTATTGTCTCATTTTACGTTCTTCAGACGTAGCTTGGAGCTGTGAATTAACAAACAAAATATATACATAAACAAATCATAATAATAATCAAGTCAAGTGTTTCCAAGAGACAACGAGACAATTTTGTACGAAACACTTATTACTGCCAGCAGTGTTAGCTTTATTCTTTTCTGATAGTAAAAAATTATTAAAATTATTAAAATTAACTCACTGGTACTTCTGTTGATGCTTATTACGATCTTTTTTGCTTGGGAACGTGGAACCGCATTTGGAGCACCCATGGCCAACGAAGATATTTTGAAGATTATGGGATGCCTTGTAGTGACTTCTGAGCTCAAACGTGTCTCGATGTAGCTTTCCACATATTTTACAGGAAAATCTTTTCCCGAACCGGGCTCGGGTGACATGTAACCGTAGCGAAGAATATTTTGCAAATGCTTGTCCACAGAGACAATGAAGGGGCTTGGAGGAATGAGCCCCATGTGAAACCCGTTCTACCTCATGTTGCCTCTCACCATTCAATTCTTGATCATAACAGTCATAAAAATCAAATTCGGAGTACACGGAACCAAACTGCGAGATGTGAGAATCCAATTCTTTTCTAGTGATGAATTTGTTTCTACAAACACAGATGAATCCTTGTTGTCGTTTAGTTATATCCCGGAAGTGTTTTCCTTTACAGTTCTTAGCAGAACGGCCCGTGATAGCTGGCAAGCGCCTTTGCTGCTCCACATTCTGAATACGTGGACGTAGTTGGCAGTTTGGAGTACTGTTATTATTAGAGTTGCTTGGACCTGCCACCACTGTTACCCCGACAACCTCAGAAGTCTGTTTAGGGTTGTTGGATGATACACTTTTGGACAAAACCTGAACTTCTTTTCTCATCATGGCCACCTCACATTGTCTTTCCCTTTGGTCATCTTCCAATTCATTGAACTTTCTGTTGAAATCGGAGGATAATTCGTTAATTTTAGCTAGTAGAATACTTCCTGACGGCATTGGATTAAGTGCTGGTGATGTTTCAAGTAAGTTTGTATCATCCATAACGATGCTTTCTGCATCAATCAAATGCTGTTGTGCACAGCTTACGTGATGTTTTAACTTCAAAAAATTTTCTTCAACAGCAATCCTCCTTTCCTTTTCTTCCTCCAGCTCCTTCTCCAGTTTAGCCTTCTCTGCTCTCACGTTTGTTAGCTCCACTCCTTGCTCTTTCATTAAAGTATCAGCTTCAGCCAGTTGCTGGTCTTTCCTTTCGACATTCTCTTCAGCAGCCTTCAAGTCAGCTCTAAGTTCAGCAATTACTGTTTCCTGTGAATTCCTAACCTCTTCTAATGATCTCACTTCTCTCAAGATTCCTGCAAGTTCCTGAGTAACGGGGTTTGCAGGTGTAGCGCATCTTGTAACCCCCAGAATCTGAATTTCATCACCGTCATCCCCCTCTACCTGCATTGCCATTTGACTTGAACTTTCGCACTTGACATTTCTGCGCTCCATACTTATTTTTTAATCACACGTCACACACTAAATATTGATTAATTTATGGTGAATATTATTTTCACTCTAACTTGCTACAGGACCAGGTTCAATTGACAAGTCTCAATTTGGTTTCTTCTTCATAGACACGATTCTTTCTCTATGGGAGTGCCAACACGACTGCCAACTCAGCAACTACCTACTTGGTACATAAAAATGGAACATGGGAGTATCAATTATGTAAAATTTTCAGGCTTGAGTATTAACTATTTTCAACAACTGCAACTGCACGAACAGCAATCGCAATAAAACACAAGTTATCACTTCGCACACACATTCAGATTTCAGATGTCATTTTTAAACTTGTGAAAATCTAAAGCTCTCTGAATAAATCTATACACATACAATGATGATATCAAGTTTGGAAGAGTCTCAGTGAAGCGAGTCAATGCGTCAATTTCCTTCTTCATGTACAAATATGCAATAATATGCAGATCTTCATTTCTTGCCACTAACTTTAAGTTTAAGTTCTTCTCAGTTTTTTAGCACTTAGCGCAGCACTGGTTATCAATATCTTCGCATTTTTGCATATGGGAATTTATCAATGAATATAAATAGTGTACCAACGCGGAATCAACTATCCAGTCAAATGATGTACAAAGACAAAAAATGT
>JAQIXW010005604.1:0-10215 GCA_034700685.1 Willowsia buskii | reverse complement strand
TATCAGCAGAAGTAAAAAGAATGTTTACTTCTTGGTAGTACATGTCTGCATAGTAATAGTAATGTCAAATTCAATCGCTGTACCATCGGTGATGGTTACATGTCTTCTAGATTTCTATGATAATGAGGTATTCGCCGGATAACAAAGAATAATAATAGGAACACCTAATTAATAAATTACGAAGACGGGTCAAATTTGCAATGATTTTTCCAAGATTGTGAGTACAAAGTGATTATCGAGATCGGAAATCATAAACATAGGAGCACAAAAGACATGCATGTCCACATAATGTGATCTTTACCTGTCATCCCATTATCCTATATTGTCTATGATCTTGGCTTATATGCCAGATGAACAATGTTTTTTCTTATCAATATTGTTCTGTGACCAGTGAATGAATCCGCTTCAATGAAACCCTTAGCAGTTTAGCATGCTCAACTCAAAATGTATTACTGATTGTTGATACATTGCAAAAATGTACACTCCTTGCATGAATGAGCAACATCGTTAAAAAATAAAAGCTATAATACTTGACATATAATAAAATATAAAGTACATATTATAGGCATATGTTTCAATTATCTTTTATGTTGTGTAAACTTGTTAATTCTTGTAATTATCTTGTATAGAATCTTTTCACGAGATCGATAAGTATCCATTCATTAACCAGAGGCATACTATACTTGCTCATGAGTAATTCTCTGTCATAGGACGAGATATTCCTGATTTTCATGATGTGATGCTTTGAGAGCTTGATTTCGTTCGTTTCAAACAATGCAGATTCAGAAAATGTGAACTCTATGGAAATTTTTGACAGATTTTCTCACAAATTATGTCAACGATAAATTTTGCGAATCGCAAATAATGTTAGTTATTGATTTAAATTGTTTTTGTTCGTGCTTCCTTTATCTTTCCAGATGCAATTTACTTTTTTCATGTAAATACTCAGCAGCAATGGCGGATTCTTCTACTGCAACATCCAATGAAGCTTCAACTAATCATCTTGTTTACCTCGACAAATGTGTAGTTTGTGGGAAACCAGCATCCAAAAAATGTGGAGGTTGCTCCTTGGCATTTTATTGTGGACCAAAGCACCAGCGAGTGGACTGGCCCAGGCATAAGGTTGACTGCAAACCTTACGAAGTGATACAGCAACTAGAAGGGAATCATTCTCTGGTAGCCACAAAGTTGGTCCCTGCCGACACGATAATTATCTCCGAGTATCCGTTGATCATTTTCGAGGAATCCGTTAATCCGTCGGAAGATAGCCTCCAAAAACTTTTGGAGATTTCAGACTCCTGTCCTGTAAAATGTTTTGGATGTGATTCCGGCTGGATTTCTGGTGACGCCTTGAAAGATAACGATGACGAGGACAATGTCTACAGGTGCTTGAAGTGTGGATTACCTGTTTGCAGCTTGGAATGCAGTGAAGCTACAGGCGATTTAAAAAAGCATGCAGATGGCGATTGCAAAATTCTACAGGAAATTAACAAGAAAGAGACAAGGAGTGGTACAGAAATTGGAAGGATTCCCGGCGACCTACGGATACTTCGTTTGATTCACAAGGAGAAGCAGAAGGGAACTCCAATTACGCTTCGAAACAAAGGCGGATCTGCAACATGGGGTCCTCTAATTAAGCAAGCAAAAACACTAAAAACCTCTGAGGGTAAAGAAGAAGATATTTCAAATCGATTTCCATTGAGTTTGGCGGCAACAGGAGGCACTGCGGACGGTTTGGAAGTGGTCAGATTACTGAGTACCGTACTGAAAGAATACTCGCTTCCAGCAGATCGAAAAAATAAGCGGTTAGAAACTTTTTTTTTGTCTCAAACGTCATAATATCATAATTTTAATAACACAAAAAAACGTTCATTCATCTTTTTTTCTTCAGAAAACGTGCCCTGTTTGAAAAGCATTGCTTTCTCTCTCACTCTTGCTCTCCAAACACAGAATGGTGGTTGGACACTTCTGGCTACCATCTCAAGCTTCATGTTCGTGTTATCAAACCAATTCTTCCTGGAGAGCGTCTAACAACCTTTCAAAGCTCAGACCCCACTCTAATCTACAATGCGACAATCATCCGTCGACAAAAGCTGCAAAAGCAAACGCTGCCTATATCCCCATGCGAGTGTGAACGCTGTTTGGACCCCACTGAATTAGGGACAACCTTATCAGGAATTCGTTGTACTGTTTGCAAGGACATTTCTGCTACACTGACATGCAACTATTACTACCCATCCAATCCCCTTGATAAGCGACCTTCATGGTCCTGCTTAGGAAAGAACTGTCGGTCTACCAAAACGTTCGAGCAAATTCTCGTCATTACAATGAAAGCGGAGAAAGAGTTGGATCAAATCTGGAAATGTGCCGTAGTTGTCCCTGCTACCTCTGGAAGTCAATGTGAACCAGTCATAACGAAGCTACAAAATTTCATTGTCAAGCATCAAAGGAAAATCTTGCATCCAAATCATTACATAATAATGATTGCCCGAAGCCGAATCAATCGAGTAGTTAGTCATTTCCTGGGTGCTGGGGAGAAGCTGTTTCTCTGCGTGGTCACAAACCAACCTCGAGCTTACGATTATTGCGGTTACAAAGTGGAATATCTTCATTCTTATCTCGGATTTCTAACAAAGCTGTACGACAGGGGCAACACGAGAAATTCGGGAAAGCTTCGTTACGAGCTGGTATTTTCAGAGGGGGGCTTGCTCTTCAGAGATTTTCAGGAGGAACGAATGGGTGGGGCTTCATTCTTTCGAAGGCTTAACGGCATCATGGACAGTGTGAACAAATGCCAGAAAAGTTTGATGTACTACCAGGATTGCAAGCATTTAGTGGAAAGTGTGAAACGATTTGGTCAAATGTTGAAGAAGTTATTCGGAACAAATTTTCTGAGTGCTCATCGGCTCAAGCTTTTGCAGAGCAGCTCGATGGAGGAGGAAAATTTAAGGGGCACTGTTAAGGCAGCGATAGAAAAGTGGGAGGAAGCTTGTGATCAAATTGAGTTGAAGAAAATCTACATTAACCCACTTCTAATTCACAGTGGAAATGCTTCTATTGAAAATACAATCACAAAGGATGACCTCCAGACAATTTTAAGTGATATTCCGACAACTAAACAAGCACAATAAAGCTATTATATTATTTAAATGTTATTTTTACGGAATATTGAGGATAAAGTAAACAAATATGTTACATCTTATTATAATAATACGAAAGCAAAATTGAAGAAAATTGTGATTTTATAAAGTGCTTAATTACTGTGTATTATTTTAATCGCGCCGCGGTGTAATAAGATCTCAATCAAAAACAGCTAGTCCCAAAAGTTTGTATAGAGACAAAGCAAATATTATTGAGTTTGGGCTTCGGTATCAGTTGAAAACGAGAAAAACGATGAACCTTTATTTCAGCAACAAAACGTCTCATATAACTACTTATCTATGTTAAGTTTGGATGAAAAACATAATAAACAATATTTTAATGATGTCATGCAAACTTCATAATGATACGCATGAAAAATATGATGATTATGTGGTTTTTTATAATGTCAATATTGATCTGGAATTTTTCCCCAGTAAACAAGCTACCCTTGAAAGTAGAACGAATAGTAACTTCCGATTCGGACTCTCTATGAGGTGGAGGGTAACAGCGATTGCTATCGTGCATGTAAACTTTACAGACTTTGTTTGCAGGTCGTGCACGGGTGGAATCTAATATAGTATCAAAATATTATGCAAGGTGAGTATTTACTTTATAGTTTATATATTTATAGCGTAAAGAGTACTGAATTTCTTTGCTTATGAAATTCAAAATTTCTGAATAAAGTTTAATAGTACATATTTTGCTTACTGTATAAAATTTTACGCTTGCAAAAATACGTTAGGTTTTGTAGTTCAGAAAACGTTCATAAAGTTTGAAATATGGTGCCATTTTATGGAAAATATTGACATAATAGGGATTTAAAGGTGGACATCAAGGTCCTTGATTCAAGGATAATATCACAACCACAGGTGGATGGGTGCGAACTGTTGACAAGATAAAATATAAAAGAGTTGCAGTTTTGTATTTTTTAATCAAGAGTATTTTGCTATCATCATGAGTCATTAGTCGTATTTAGTGTGTGCCTAAAATAAATAACTGTTTGTATTAAACTAAGCTGCGTACCAAACAATGTTATGAACAGTGAAGTAGTGGAACAGTCTCTTGGAAGTAGACAAGAGTTCCGCTTCTCGGACAGAAAACATGAAAGGACTGGGACACTGGATCTGATTGGCAATGCAATGTCTTTGTCATCATTGAAACGCTAGGAGTTCCCTTCTCAAAGTCATCATATCTGACCAATAATGTGATAGTGACTAAAACAAAGACAGTAAGAGTTCAAATTGACGCTGGGTGGTAGAAACTGATAGTATTTTGAATTCAAACATGTTTATGCAAAACCACCACAAATTGTTTACAATAACAGCGTATGTTTGCGTTAAATTCATACGTAAAAAATTCTGTCATGTAATTTATTGTTTTCCGTCCTTTACGGATTCTTCCTTGAACAAAAACGATTCTACACAAAAAGATTTCAGTTCAATGCGCTTTTAGCAGCCACTGGAGTCAATTTAACAAGAAATACATACACCTAATAACTTTTTCATGAACAATTAACAACAGCCATGTTGACCAAAAATTGTTTTCTCCCAAATCTGGTTGAACTCTCAAAACCAGCTTCGTTCCTTACCTCCATTGGCTTCTACTGGAACTCCAAAACCTCAAAGTTTCATTCCCTCAACCGCCGCCGTTTCGTTGCACACAAAATTACGACAAAAGTCCACCTCCTTTTCATCCTCCTCATTCTTCTGCAAACAGGATTCGGTAAGGAGCCCAATGTCTCTCGAAAAGTGATTTCTTCTTTTGGACTAATAGTTGTCCTCTTCTGCGCGACTACTGTCCAGGTCTACCACAATAATCTGGGAAAATGTGTGGCTCTAATCAACGAGCTTATCAAAATGTCTATGGATCTTGAGAAAGACATAGAAAACGGCTGCTGCAATCAACTGGACGCCAAGGAAAAGTTCATCAAGCTACTTGCCCCAACACTGCATTGGTCCGCGATGGCAGTACCATTCGCCTTTGTTGGTGGAGTGGTTTGGTCAATGCCTTGCATGTCATCGAATCTCGGTTACCTCCTCTTGCAACAGTGTTCCACCTCTATGGAATCCAAAGAGGCATCCTGTCCAGCCCAACTGTTCCTTCCTAAAGGAATATTCCTGATAGCCAATCTCTGGATCTGGTCTTATGGCGTCCAGTGTGCTGTCTTTGTTGTCATTGTCGTCATGTTGGGAGCCATGAGTTTGCGCTCCTCTCTCAAATACTACCAGCGTTCAATGCTATCTGTTAAAATGTCAGGATATTGTCCAGCGTCATCATCATCACAACTAATTTGGAAGTATGCAGTAATCTACCGAAGAATCCAGCTCCTCACGCATAACTTCAATGCGATTCACAAGTCGAAGATTCTAGTCCCTCTTGTTTTCACCGTGACTTCGCATCAAGTTTTCAGTGTGTATGGAGCCATCAAATTTGCTGGTCAACTGAATTTCGTCAGTTACGCCCTCTTCCTGATCCTTGGCAGTCAAGGAATACTGGTTATCATGGGCATGTTTACTGGACTGGCTGACGTGTATACTATGTCAAGGCGGGTTAGAGGGAGACTCCAAAGAGCTCAAAGATGTCATCGATGGCTTCGCCGTTTTCATATGTCCTGTCAGCTCATTAAAATACGGTTTGGAGCATTAAATTTTATTGACAGCTTTACTCCCTTGGCATTTGAGAATTTTGCGGTGGTACAAACAACAAACATGCTAATGGTGGAGTAATGATGTGATCTGTATCTTGGGAGGAAGCAAGCAAAATAGACTGGTTTTCAGTAAAAGAAAAGAAGAAAAACAAAGTTTTATGTACATATATCCAATTAAGGTTCAATAAAAATACAATTCAGCAATAAGTAATAGCGGAAATGCTTTTAAAACAATACCCTATAAATAATACTATATTTTAGCATAAGTTGATGATGCTTATCATATGTATCTTGTACTTTTCTCTTATAATTTGTCATGCATATAAAACCAACTTTTGCATGCAACTATGTATTCATCCTGTTGTCATTCATTCATCGTTTTGTAAAGCGATATTTCTTATGGAAAGATGGAATAGAAAATGGAGAAAACGCTATTTACTTCATTATAAATAAAAACAAATGGTACTATTTGATGAGTATAATGCGTCGTTAGTGCAGTAAAAACTGACCTTGCTCAAGAAAAACAATTTCTCCTGAAAACGTCATCCAACGAATCATTGTTTCGAGGTATAGCAGATAACTCAGTTTTTCTGTTTGGTATTGCGTGGGTCAACTTTAGAACATTATTAAACTACGCACTTAAAGTATTTTTAAAACTTTATCAAATGTCTAGATTTAGATGAAATTTTCGACGGGTGCTTGCTAATTTGCTAAGGTGTTTGAAAAAGAATTGTTCTAAATTTGTTAGTTCATGTGTAAGCTCATGTAAGATTGTAAGATATTGAAACAAACAACAACAAATTATATCCATAATGTAAAAAAAATCAATGTAGTATATAGTTGATTTCACACATAATAGCCAATTTTGACCTGTGCGAGTACAATTACTACTTGGCATATTGTTTATTCTTACAGAACGTAAATACTGTGGAATAAAAAGACAGTGGGATTGAATTAGGATTTGTCCTAATTTTTCAGTGGAAATAACATGGGATGGAAAACCTGGAAAACAACTTATTAAAAAGTCATTAACTCCGAGTCCCACAAGGATTACACTATTACACAACGTGTTATAAGCAAAATTACTGGTAGGCAGTTTGATTGATACTACTCTTCCCTTTACCAGCCTCTACAATGTTTAATGTTTTCTAGTTTTAGTGGCAGTTATTGGCACTAATGAGAAATGATGATAAATAGTTACGAATTAAATATGACCATGCTTGTGTGGGGCAATGCGAACATTGTTTATTTTTGGAAATAATTTTACAATACTTGGAAGATAAATTAGGATAAAAAAACACGTATAGAAACTTGTCGATTGGAACATGTGAACGAAGGAGTTGTGTAATAGTATATTAGCAACCAGGAAGTTAGAACTCCTCAGAAGCATAAACAGCTACTAAGCTCATTAAGAAGAAATAACTTCTGAAGAAAAGAAGTCGGAAAAAGTAAGTGACCGGAAGGGGCGACGCAGATGACCTTGTGAAAATGTCGCTGACAAAGGACTGCTTTCTCCCCGCCCTTGTTCAACTCTCGGAGCCTGCATCCCTCCTTGCATCCATTTCTTTTTACTGGGACCCTAAACGTGAGAAATTCTTGGAAATGGATGCCAAGGATCTAAAGCGACATAAAGTAACCACCTACATTCACGCCTTGTCCGTGGGAAGCATGATCCTTCAGGCATTTCTAGTTTGGGAACCGGATTTATCCAAACTGCTGATTAGTTCGTTTGGATTGATAGTCCTTGGCTTTACATTGATAACCGTGTGGGTTTACCATATCAAGATGAGAGGAGCTGTCCACATAATCAATAATTTAATCATGACGTCTAAAGAGCTTCAAGGGGGAATCTGCTGTACCTCCTCTTCCTCCCCAAAACGGGCACTTGATGGCCGTGAAAAATTCATAAAGTTCATGGCCCCTCTATTCCACTGGTCAGCAATGTCTGTTCCCTTTGCCTTCGTCGGAGGAGTAGTCTGGTCTATGCCATGCTTAAACTCAAGCTTTGCATGGCAGGTTATTCCGGAGTGCTTGAGCTCAAATTCTGAATCGCCTCCTCCAATCAATCTTAGATTCATTCTCTTCATCCTGATCAACATCGTCCTCTGGTCGTATTCCATCCAATGTGCTGTCTTTGTGGTAATCGGAGTAGAAATGCTGGGTGCCACGAGTATCCGTTCCTTCCTGAAGTCCTACGAGAGTGCCATGCTCTCCATTCCCGTATCAACTGGTGAATTCATAAGACAGGATCGCCTCCAAAAAACAGGATTGATCTACCGTCGAATTCAGTTGTTAACAGAGGCTTTGAATGAGGTCCATTCCACATGGGTCCTCATTCCTCTTCTCTTCACTGTCAGCTCTCACCAAGTCTTTTCGATGTACGGTGCCATCAAGTTCAACGGTCAACTGAACTTTGTTAGCTACTGTCTCTTCGCCATGCTAGCAAATCAAGGGGTCTTGGTTATTATGGGAATGTTCACAGCTCTCGGGGATGTCCACAGAATGTCTGCAAAGGTGAAAAGGAATCTCTCAAGTGCTCACAGAGGACACAAATGGCTTCAAAGGTGGCACTCTGCCTGTCCCCGGGTAAAAATACGATTCGGGCGGTTGAACTATATTGATTCAATGACACCATTAATGTTTGAAAATTTTGCGATAATACAAACATCAAATATGCTGCTGGCCGGTTAAACTGTTTTAACTTTGTAAATACAGATTTATTACATATTAGATAGAATGATAATAATAAGTAAGGTGCTTTGCACCGAAAACTGTAATAAAAAGGACACGATAAGTTGTAAAATAATTTGATGAAATAAAACATTTATGCTAATTTGAACACAAAAACTCTACAAAAGATTACTCAGACCTCCCCCGCATTAAGCAAATGATTATGATAATATGCTGACACATCCTTCTTTATCGCATTCACCAAAGGACTCAGCACCTCATCCATTGTGGTCAGAAGATAACCCGTATTCGCATCCTTCCTTGCGACCAAAGTGACGACGACAGGTAGTTTGTTAAACTGAATCACTTGATATTTCTGATAAATTGAAATTATCTTATCATTCCTCCCCATCCCCAATTTACTGGCTTGTTCCGTAGCTGTTCCAAAAGTGGCAAGAAAGTTCAAGCGAAGAGCAGACTCTGGAAAAAGCCCCCCTCCTCCTCCAAGTGATGACTGATGTAGATTCGCTGATGTGTTGGAAGGCGGTTCCAAATGAGCTTTGATTATAGTGACGCCATCACGATCAGTCAAGATTATTCCATATAGACCATCCACTTTCTGGATGATTTGATGTAGAGAGCGACGCAGTTCATCTGCCATAATTATGCTGAAATCATTTTTTTTAAATTTAATATAAGAATCACAAAATGACCAATTTTACGAACAAGTTTCAATTTTAGAACGCTGGTGAACTTTCAATTTACCTTTAGTAAAATATATATCAGTTGAATTATATTTCGGATAGTAAGTCCATTAATTAATCAATCACAGTTTAATCACTTTAATTCTTCTTCTTGTATTTACAGAAGCAGCAAAGCATGTTTATAATTTGAGTAGAGGTGTAAATGTAAACATGCATGGGTGTTTATTTACGCCTTATTTTCCAGCGTGCATAGCATTAGCATAACATGAACATCTGTGAATTGTGAACCAAGTCAGCTGATCCATCTCAGACTTTCCTTTTCTGGCTGGTAGTCTGTCACATAGTCACATCAGTCACATGCGTTACTTCACTTTAGCCAATCAATCAAAATTTGTTAGTCAATTACTTAATTTACATACATTCATTTAGCCATGTAATCTGAATAATCTTGTGTTTTACGGGTTTGGGTTGCCCATATTCACCCAATGGACATCATGTTATCCTCATCCTCGTCGTGCTGAATATTAGTTTGCTGAGTACAAAAAATGCAAGTAATGTTGCGGTTGTGTTGTGTTCATTGATCTACTTGCTTTTATAACACGTAAGAACTATTGTGCAACACGATTATGATTATGATTATGGATACATTGTTGAATGAATGGGACTAGATGTGAAGAATGTAATATGAAATTCTGATAAATTCTTGCGTGGTGTTCGTTAAAACATTCTAGATTCTAGAGCTGTGGCAGATAGTCAATACCAACTGCACTCTCACGACGCCTGAATCACATATCTATTACCTGGAGTGACTCATCAGTTTATAACGCTGTGTTTTCTCCTCTTCGTAGCACCACAGTTGTTCAAAAGAGAAGATTTGTAAACAGTGACGTCAGTACTGCCAATGCTTTTGGCGGTGTAATGGTCAATGCAATGATACAGCAATTTACGATTCATGAAGACTGAAGAACACTTTAATGCAATTTATAGAAACTGTGTTGAGTTGCTAAAATCATCGTCAGTTAGTCTTGAAGTCTTTTGGAACGAAGAAGTCTT
>JAQIXW010005603.1:0-10216 GCA_034700685.1 Willowsia buskii | reverse complement strand
ATGCAGCAGCTCTTATATAGCCTGTGATCATAATACGAGTAGGTTTATTTTCAAACTTTTTTTCTTAACATTTTTCCCTTTCTCCCAAGTCTTTCTTCCCTGAGTATTCATAATCTAATCGATAAGCTTCACTCAAATCGTATTTATTTTTATTTCCCGTCTTGCTCTCCATTTTTCAATGTTGATGATGCAAGTAGCTCTACGCACGCCTTCGATATTAATCCTTCTTTTGAAAACCGTGCTATTTGACATGTGGACTGGTGCCGAGGCACGACTTGGTTATTTATCCTCACTCCCACACTCTCCTTTCTTTCTTCACTTATTCTTTTTGAGTTCCAAAGAAAAATTAGAAAAACTGGAATGGATAGACTCCTCCGCAAAAATCAGCACGTGCCATCCATTACCGTTATTTCTTTTCTCTGCTTCTATCCATGATACACAAAAAGGAACCTTCTTTAATATTTTCTGTATTGGAAGATAACGCTTATATAAGTTTCAGAACTCTTTTTTGTCATTTTTTTTTCAGAAGAATTGATGATGGGTACATGCAGAATTGTATTTATGTACCGAATTGATTGTAAATTTGTGGGGTAAATATATGAGAAAAATTGAGTAGGGTTTATATAGGCACTTGACGAGCTCCAGTGAATAAAAATATTTTCAATGTAACATGTCCGCATGTATAATACAATACACACCCGGGATAACAATACTGTGCGGTGGATGAGTTGTGAGGCGAGTCAAAAGAAGGCAAGGCCAAAAAATGCTTTCGACTATTGATCTTGCAATTTTTCTTTCTTTTCTCGTTCCCTCGTTTCTCTCCTTTTCCCCTTCCCGATAAAAAGCCAAAATGAGAGAGAAACATTTTCCCACTTCTGTACATAAAACCCTAGAGTAAAACAAGTATGACATGGATGATAGCTATAAACTGAGGAAAATAGGGAAAACCTATGATACTATATTCGCGAAACACCATCATGCCACTTTGAAAAGTTTCAGCTTTGTCATCGCAATTTCTTCTAATATAGAAAATACATGCATCCCTCCTTATGCAATATAGCAATGCTTTATCATATTATCGTCGTCTATCATATCAGGTTCTAGATAGTCGGATTATTATGGGAGTAAAATTTCCCCCTTCTGATACATATATATAGATACTTGACTTTTTCTTGCTCGTTTTGGCATGACATGGGCATCATCGCATATCGCACCGTGCACACACCGTCATGTCGATTGGGCTGTTGGAACCGTGTCGCAAAATAAAATGGGACAAGCACGAATGCCATGCCATACAGACATCATCGTGAGTAATAGAGAGCGACTATAATGTCACGTTCTGTAGGTAGTTCAGAGTAGGAGCTACAGAACCGTGGAAAATGAGAAAACAGAAATCCCCCTTTTATCATCATCGTTGTCACATCAGTCCTGTCAAAGAAACACTATTCAAGTAATAAACCACCGTGCCATGTCCCTTTACAACAGATAAAGCATGATGATGGGCAGTTGGAAAATGTGTTCATTTGAAGGACTACCTTAAAACTAACTGCGTACATGTATATTATTGTTTCGAAAATGCATACACTTTTAAATTATGTACATATAATAACTGCATGAAGTTGGTTCATTTATAGCACTTTATATATTATAGTACGCCAAAGTGAGAAGTGAAAAAATGCATTTCGTTCCACATTTTATTTTGTTGATACCTTGTTTTGCACTTTCTCTTATAACTCATCGTAGTCATCATCCTACACTTTTTTCCACTTTGGTTGAGAGAGTGAATGGAAAGGAGTCCCATAGCTAATTCAGTTAGCTTCCTAGCATGCTTACTATTTATTCCAGCCGGATATCCCACTGAATGAGATAGTAGGAAGGGAAGAGAAAAGGGAGAAAAAAATAGGATATTTTTCCTGTCTCTCTTTTCTTCTTGTGTCGTGAAAGTGAAAATGCAAAAATGTATCAGTAAACGAGAAAAAGACACTTTCTCGTTAGGAAGCAAAATGATCTATACATACCTATATAATATCTCTGTATGTGTGAAGAGACGAGAAAGGTAATAACGCGGAGGCTGAACTGCCACGGGAGCGAAAGCAGAGAGGATGTTGTGATGAAGTAGAAAATGTTTTCAGTGTTTCCTCTTTTCCCATGAAGAAAACGTAGGTAATATTATATTGCGTGATGGCAAAAGTGTCTCATTGTTGGAAAACACAAGTTCACATCCCATCCTCCCTACAAAACTAGGAAACTTTATGTGAATACATGCATAACATGTATGTGAATGCAGTAGATAGATAATAAAAGATAGATGCCTATATCATCTACTGCTATGTTTGCATGTATATCTGCATAAAAATAATAATAGTAAGTAATGGTATTTGGGGAACTCGCTTCATTTCATTCCAGTTGTCGACTCAGGAAGAGTTTGTGGGTCTCATCGGAATAAAACCTTTATATGGTCCAACAAACTTTCATATATTCTTGTAGTACTGTGTGCCTATACAACCTTCCCACCCGGGGAGATATAATATATTCAAACGGAAGTGAAAATGCATATAATATTACACGTATATATGCCGCCACATATAAACATTTTTGCCATCAAGGAAAAAATGAAAATACAGAAGTAAGTAGGTAGATAGCAAGGAAAAGAAACAAACTAGAGTGAGTTTCAATGAAATTCATAGGAATGCTACATAATAATACCCAAACAGTAGTATCTAAAGATATTTTTCTTCATCTCCAGTTTTACCTGCAATCAAGAAGGAAGTGTACAACCGTGGTGAAAAGAGGTGAACTGAACCTTTTCTTCCGCTCTACTATTTATTCCATCGCGAGGCAATGAACAGACGAGGGAGAGAGAGAGAAAATCAGGGAAATAGTTTGAACTCTTCTTTCGTCTTCATCACTATTTCCCCTACTTCTAAGGAGGCAGCAAAGCTTTTTGTACTATACTTATCTCAGCATAATAGTTCATCGCAGTAGTCTATATATATGGATCTGTTATTATTACCGAAAAAATTGCCGTCGCTGCTGCTGCCGCTGCAGTAGTAACAGTCCTGTTTCCATCCACGGCACTCCAGTTTTCATGAACATTCATACCCTGATATGAAAGTCCTAAACGATGAAGTTTTTTAGGCACACACTGCATAATGTAGGTACGTATACCCAAACATGGAAGGGAGACAGAGAGAAAGTATGTAAAGAAAATCCCAAAAACTAGGCAGCAGCGTGGGGATATCGACCCGTCTCAGGGTCGATATCGTAGGTTCCTGCTTCCTCCAGCAAAAAGTGTATACATACACATTTTGCTGCTGCTGCTGCTTGCAAGTTTGAGCGCCTATTTATATTGCATGTTATGTCTACTTCTCTCCTCTTCTCCACCAACACAAAGAACATCAGCAGAGCAGTAATGGCAGAGAAGTTGAAGCATCTTCCAGTGTGCATCGTTGTTCACCAAGTAAGCAAGCATGTTTTATTTTTGCTAAAGAATAGATGCGATGTAATGGAAACATCACCTCTTATTCATCTCGTGGTACTGGATATGTACTTGTAGGTGTATAGGTAGGTATATGAAACGCTGTATAAATGTATTAGTGGTATTTCCATAATATTAATATTTTTAGGCTAGTGTGTTTACTGGAGTGCAGTAAGAGGCTTTATGTAAGACAGCAGCAGTGAAAGAGTTGAAAACGTTATTATTATATTATTACGACAACTTCAAGTATTCTCAACGTAGATATATAGGGAAAATGAGAGAACCAGTTCCTAATTTTTCCTTCCACATATGAACACACACAGTTTATAGTTCACTGTCTTTTCTCTTCTCGTTCCTCTCGTTTTCCTCGCTCGTGAAAACCCCACCAGGTATCTTGAATGGAGAAAGATTGAAAGAACAAGAAGTGAGGAATCCAGCAAAAGTACTATTGCTACAAGGTATAGAAGTGAAATACTTTTTATGTCCCAATCTACTACTGTGCACAGCTAAAAATATACATTTTCTTTGCCAATGTTATGCTATTATTATGGAATAATAATGGAATGGCAGAAAAGACTGCATGCATCATCATCATCATGCTGTTGGTATGGCGGGATCCAATCGTTTGCTCCGGGAAGCTGCTCGTTGTGCTACGAAAATGGTATGTAAAATTGCACTATGTATCACCAGAAAACATCAGCATTAATATCAGCAGGCTGGACTATGATAGCAAAATTTTCTTTCTCTCAAGAGAGACAGAAATGCTGAGAGAAAGAGGAAGGCAAAAATGAACAAGAGTAGCATACGATGTATAAATACGTTTGTATATAGCATATTATAGAATGTCTAAGAAGGAGAGAAAATGGTAGCCATCAACCATGAAGAACAAGATGTAAGCAAAGTACATTGAGTTCGTTCCAGTTTTCTTCTTTCATCTCATCTATCGCTCGCTTGGGTTGCAACTCCAGCCTTCCTTTCCGCTCTAATATATAAATTGCTATATGTGCCGATGATACTACATCGAAAAACGAATACTTTAGTGCGGTATATAAAAAAGATCTTTTAAAACATTTTGGGAAAGGAACACGTTTCTCCACTAGTGTGAGCGTACAGGAATGTTTTTGTTGTTGCTGCTGCTACTATGCACTACCATTCTATAGTTTTCATGATGCTCTCTCCCATTGGAAAGCAGAAGCGAGGGAAAAGAAGTCTAGGGCAGACATGCGGACAGTGAACCCGGCTGGATGATGCCGTGTCGTGGATTTTTAGAGTTGAGCTGACGCTGCTAGCTGCTGCTCTTGAGCTCAACTCTTTCTCTCTGTCTCTTTCACTGTACATGCAGTAGTAGTGGTTAGCTTAATGCACGTACATGTTATAATAGCAGTAAAAAATGGGCTATAGAGCACATCTGTGTACGTCTCTGCTTGTGTATGTTTGTGTCTGTGTGTATAAAATGATAAGTATAAGTAAAAATAGAGTGGCATGAATGGAACTTTTTCTCCACTTTCTTTTTTTCTTCATGTGCTGCTGTTTTACTTTGATATCATCAACATACTTTTCCTTCTGATGGCGAAGCCAGATAGGACGCCAGAAACAGAGTAGCAAGAAATTCGATGAAAGCACACAAGTTTAATGCGTTTTTTCTTCCTTCCTCTAGAAAAAGAATTCACGTTCTTCCTGACTTTTTGTACAAATAGCGTACCTATACCCATGCACATCACATCATCAGTCAGATGCATGCATTTTCCCTTGTTGACCATATGCCAAAAAATAAAAAGAGGTACACGATTCTACCGCTGTAATCGTACATTAACTACATAACTTTGATATAAAGGAATTTTGTTGCTGTGTAGGTACAGGTTTCCTGTAAAAAACATGAAGAAATTACAATTCTGACGGGGTGGGGTATGTGCACATGCCATATATATATGCGAGCACTTACTGCACACATGATCTATATGTTTTAAGAAGATAGTTGGTAAAAATGCTACAACATTTTGCTTTGGTTGGATAAAGTGCTTTTTCGAAAATTACATACGTACACCCTACAAGAATCCTACATTCATTGCTTTAAGATCCCGTTTTTTACGCTCCCTTCTTCTTCTTCTTCCCGTTCAATAATTCATGACAGGGGATATTCGTCATTCATTAGCTAAAGCAGAGATGTAGAGTGCAATATCAAAGTCTCTTTCTCTCTCTTTCCTTCCTTCTAGCTGACTGAAAGTCGGTATAGAGCGAGTTGAATGAAACCAAATTAGCTTGCACTACGTTATTTCGTCGTATATTTTCTTTTGCAGACACGTGAAAATATTGGGTTCCAAAGTTATTGCCGAGTACCAGCAGCTGAATACCGGTCTCTCTAGCTCACCTCAATGTGCATATTCTCTAGATTGGTTTGTGTATGTCGGACGCGTGAGTTTTCCAAAAGCTACCTACCTACTTTCTTTCGTTTTTCGTTCCACTATTTCTATCCAGATTAGTGATGCAAATGCATCATGCATTCCACGTCATCGTCAGTTTTATACCAACAAAAGAGGATGAACACCAGACCAGCAGACTTAAGCCATTGCACATACTACTAGGACCTATTTTCTTCAGCCGCAGCAAGACAAGGCAGTTAACTAATGGAAGTCCTCATTTGTCTTCTCAGTTTTCATTTATTTTCTCTTCATATATGTTGTACCTATCTACCACATACTGTACAAGTACTAATAAATAACAAGATAAAAACATAGACATAATGAAATATGCATAATGCATACCTAGCAAGCAAAAAGTGTTCTATCCTATCATTCGTCGTGTCATCCAAGTAAATTTTAACGTGAACCCCAAAAACCTAGAGTTAAAAACCGGGCGAAGGAAGAAAAATTCGGCATCTGTTTTTCTAATACTATCATCGTCCAATGCATCATATAATAAAATCCGCCACACTCACCACATTACTATACCAAATGGAGAAAAAAATCAGAGTAAAATATGCAACTACTTCCTTCTCCCAAAGTAAATGTACCCATTATATTCAAAATAGCTTACAAGCTCATTCATTCCTAAATATTCTCTCATCCATACACAAAACAAAACACTTGCATCACATCACTAGCCGATGATGCACATGGTGATGACGACGATGGGGCTTCTTGTTCACTAAAATGAGTTTAGTTGAACACAAAAGCATTTGCTGTATGTATATCCTTTTACTTCTGTCTTCACTTCTCTTTACCCTTTCTGGTGGTGTAGCAAGGACATTGATGATAGCCATTTCACACAAAGCAAAATCATATTGAACATAGTTTTACTTCCCATTCAATAATATTGCCCACTTCTTTCATTTTTATACAAAAAAAAAAAAAACTGAACAACGGTGCAAGGTATGCCTGATAGTGATGATATGTAAGTTCGTGTCGTCAGACAGAAGGATATTGTGTTATGGTTTGTTATGCCGGATTATTCTTACATAATATCCTTCCTTCTATTGCACGTATTGCCTCATCTCTCTCCGTTTTCTTTCCTTTCTTCAGGAGGAAGATGCAATTTTATTCTACTATAAACGGTAACAGTTTCCATTTCAAACATCTGGTATTTCCCCCACTAAAATAACTCCAGAAAGAAAGGAAAAAATCTCAGAAAAACCCGTTCTTTCTTTGTTGGATGCATGTGTGTGCCTTCTTGTTTTTACACTTTTTACATTTTACTTTATTCCCGCCCGCCTGCTTCCCATCTATCCATATCCTTTCCCGTTCCCGATTTTTTTTCTCCCGTTCCTTCCTTCCTCTCTTCTACTACCACTTTATCATTTTGGTAAAAACGAGTACAAAAAGGAATTTAAGGAGAAGGAAATAAACGAGTGTTGTTATTAGAGCTCAAGTCAAAAAATCTGGAAGTTCCACTCTACCAAAGATAATTTCATATAAAACAACCAAAAAGAGGAGAAGTGATGATGGTTGCCTCATTCTAGAAGGTATACCTATAAAGGAGCTTCTTCGTTTAGCTCGTGCTCCTCTCCCTCTCTCTCTCTCTCTCTCTCTCACTACTTGTTTGTCTTATTCTCTGTTTCTTAATTTTTTTCTTTCGCTTCCCTCACGGTTGCTCTTTTGCCCTTTATAACAACTTTCAGCCCATTTCCCTCCTGTGCACGACATATACATCTACACCCAGTAACATAGAATGTTTTTTCATCCTTGTTTTTCTCCCCTTTTTAATGTCTGGACTCATTTAGATTAGACAATGACAGATTTCACCAGCAGCCAAACAACAATGCATGTGCAGTACAAGACAAGGGGATTTTTCTTAAAAGTCAAAAAGCGAAAACAATTTTAAGTGTTTTCTACTTCTCTTTTTCTAAAGAAATTAAACCATATATGCAGAATTCATGGATTATATATTATGCCGCATGTATCCGATACAGTGTTTTTGTTGTAATATGCACCCCAGTGGCAATGATAGCATGTATAAAGTGCCAAAAAATCTGGGTTTGGAACAACCATTATGTCATGTACTTAAAATGGCGGAGAAAAATGGGAAAGCTTTTTATCCTTGTGCCGCTGCATGCAATATAAAATGCATTTTTACAGAAAACGTGGTGTATGCAGTTTATATTGTATATCGCTTATTTTCTGTGTAATAATACGTTTTTGTCATCATGAATCAGTAAATCAGAGCGGAATGTCGGGAGGAGAGACAACAAAAAATTCAGAACAGCTTATACATTTTTCTATCTTCTTTTTCATTATCTCATTCAGCAGCACTAGGACACACCATCATCATTAACGTCAACACTGTCGGCAAAATATATGTAATATAGTAATATCTCTACAACTTTCATTTTCCGCATCTTTTCCTTTCCCATTGCAGATTTTTAACTCTGCACATTGCTAATGCTCAATTCCTGTGTTATATACAACTACGTTATGTCTATATCTATTGTTTACCTAAACCTATGTCTAAATATCTAAGCCTATTTTTATGCATACTTATGCAATAAAGTACAAGAACCGTTACAAGACAATACACAATTCATGATAAGTGATAACAATATCCATTATTCAGTAGAAACTTAAGTACAAGGTACTTCAACTAGTTGATCTATTCGAGTCATTCAGTAGTTTTTTTTCAAAAATGCAGTAGATTAGTTTATAAAAGCTTTCAGCAGTATACATATATTTCATCACAAGAACAATGTCCATTTCCCGTTAGTTTATCTCAAGTCAACAGTAGATTGGAAAATATTTTTTTGTTTGTGTCTTTCCCAAACAATCATAAAAATGTTCTAGCTTATAATGTCACACCAGCCTAGTAGGAAGGATCGTGTCATTCATTCTTTCAAGATGAGGAAAAAGGAAGCACAGAAGAGAGTACTCAGCGGGCAGCGGAATATTTTATCTGGAGTTTATATATGGAGTAAGTTAGTATTATATAGTTGTGGTATTGCTGATGAAGGAACTAGTAGAGAAAATGCCAAGGGTCAAAGTTTAAGTAGGCCAGTATACTTCTTTGGAAGTATCATTTCATAATCAGGAGAAGGAGAAGCAATTGAAGCAGAACTTTAGTTACAACTGCAAACTAGAGTCGTAAGTTTCCTAGTAGCTCTAATCTCTCTCAACGGTATTCTTCCTATCTTTCTTCCAGAGGCACATCAACCAGACACATTTAGTGTAGCTTTTATGGAATGCGGTATAAGTTATGACTGGTTTTCTGGTTGAGTAGACGGATGGATGGATGGATGGCAGGAAAAAAGCTTAAGGTCCAAACGATAGGTTGAAGGAGAACGAAGGTCTGTTTGATGTTTAGCCTGATGAATAGTCTTGGCGTAATATTTTGTACGAATGCTGTTGCGTATATGAATCATAATGTCTGTCACTATCATTATGACTTACTTGCTGACATAAAGTGCGACCATCTATCCCCAATTTACAACTGTAAATGATGATGATAGCGATACATGCATCCATCACATCATATCTCGCCTTGTCTGTTTTTGCCCTTTAGGAATTTTAAGCCAGTACAACCATTGAAAATCCAAAGTCACAGACAAGATTTATCCAATAGGGTATGCATTTGATACTTGCAAAGGTTACTTTAGTCGACGAGTTGTCGTTGTCTAATATTCACTTCTTGATTATATGAGTGAGAGCTCAATGTTCACTTGCTTAATCTACTTTTTAAAAAGCTTCCCTCTCTCCAAAAATATGTAAGTTGAGCTCCTGCAACGATCTATTCATTTTAATTCTTTCACTTTCCTGTTATGCACAGATTCCTAAACACTCTCACTCTCTGTCGCCACATCTGCAGTATTTCATTCTCTATCAAGTAGCCGGCCAAGCCACACACACACAAGCAACCAGACACATAATTTTCTGATGAGCTCATGTATTAAGAATGTCCATCTATTTATTTATATCTGCTGAATGCCTCATACAAAGCTGAGGAAATTATTCTTCAAATGCATTCATTCTTTTGAAGTTAAGAAAAGGGAAACATAGAAGCTAATATTTATTAAATGCAGCACAAAACTTGCAACTCCTTTTGTCTGTTAGAATTAATAAATAGCTGAAACTTTTACTTAAAGTGTCATTACTTAAAGTTCATAGCAGTCATCATCATCTTCATCAGACAGAACCAAAGAGCGCTCACTCTTCTTTAGATTTTGTTGTGTTATGTAGTAGCAGTTGTTGATACAATGGGTTCTTCTTGACTATAATATGCTGAATTGGATAGATGAGAAGAAGATTATATACGTCT
>JAQIXW010005602.1:0-10216 GCA_034700685.1 Willowsia buskii | reverse complement strand
CCACTGGGAAAACAAGTGGATTATCGTATTAGCTATTCGTATTGATAATTTATCTAGTACCTCAACTATAGGAGAAGCCCAGACAATGCATAATAAATGCTTGTAAAACAAAACATTGCAGGTTGTGTACTATATTGTGTGATTGTGCTGGGTACTGTGTTACTTTGCATTCACCAAACTCATTTCAGGTATACCTTCTACAGAAATATTCCCCGTATGAGAATGATTCTTTTTTTTACCCTTCATTTTGCGTGGGCCGCCTCATATTTCACAGAAGCTTTCCCTAAAACGTACATTTTTCTTAGCTAATCCAAAATCTATTTATTTTGCTATCTCAAAATAAGCTATAGCATATACTGTAGGCACGTTCACATCCTATCACATTATTTCCAAGAATATCTGCATAAAAACGTTGCGATAACCTTTCCTTTTGAAATTACAGGGTGAAAAGAACGAAATAACGGGAAAGTAATTTCGTACCAAAATATCTACTTTATATCCTTCCTGTAACTATGTATTCATATTCATTCACTATATACTAGATACTGTCATCCGCTTTTTGCTGCTACTGTTAAAAAACGAAAAAAAGCTAGGTATAAGCGTAATCATATCATGGCCTGTCAGTCAGCCATACTTAGCTTAACTCCTCGTCTACTTTTACCTTTTCCCCTTAACGTAGTCTTAAGAGAGAATTGCATTTTATTTTTCTTGTGTTTTAGCCTCCAGCGCAAAGACAAAAAACGGAAGAAAAAGGATGGATACGAAAAGAACCATTATTTTTCCACTCGAGCACAAAGAAAAAATATAAAATCTAGTTTAGTGCAAGACAAATGGTTGTGAATATAAATCATATTACTGCTACATACTACAAGTGCAATGACTACGAAAAGAAGAAGGGTGCTCTTTGGTGGTGGCAGTGGGTACACATTTCTCCTACACTCGGAAAATATATCAAAAAAGAAATCTCAAATGTAGACACTGCCATAATAGCATCATGCATGTGAAAACACTCTGCAATTTATGTATGTACAGTGTTAGTTTTCTCTTTGCTGCCTTACATTTTTTTGATAGATTTACTGAAATACTTTCACGAACCACATAAATGCATGTACAGATATATTAGACGCTTATAATATGCGAGCTGTTATATTTCTTGTGCATGAAAATAATGCGTGCCATCATAATAGAAAAAAATGTTGGTGCACGCTCCAGCAAAACTTGCTCTCTGATGCATGCATGTTGTTGTAGCATGAGTCGTATATAAGCAGAGAGAGTGAAGTTATGGCTTCTTAGGCTAGACACAACTGTGTCACATGTTTGAAAAACTGGCAAGAAACGGTTACTTTCCGGGTTTAGTCAGTGACACCAGCGGGGGTTCCCTTGTTGCTTGTGTCTAACATGGGAAGAGGAACATGTATTTTTCACGGTTGTCTGAAGAAGAAGAAAATGCGGCTTGTATCTTTTGTGTTGCTTTAGAATCTGGAGGAAAAGGAAGAATTGTTAGAAGTTTTTTTTATTCGACCGGGGCAAATCTATACACTATTAAAGCCTTTCACCTCCTCACAAATACCGTATGCTAGTTGATGGAGCATATTATTGAACTTTGTATGATAATCAAAAATTCAGTTTTTCGTGTAAATTGAAATTGAAAAATCACTGCATGTGAAAATCATATTTTGCAGTGTAAGCTATTTAGGCATGTATTTTTTTGCATAATTTACATATGAACGCACCTTTTGATTTGCATTTCTGTTTTTAACTTTGAGTTCAGCAGTGGCGTAGAAAAGAAAAGCACTACATTTCACACCAACTGATTTTCTGTCTTGTTTTGAATAGAGTGAAGACATGCAGAAAGATGACATCCAATCTAACACCCCAGGTTTACTTCATTCTGTAACACAGCATTAAAAAATAGTATCAGGTTGAAACAGCCAACAGCGGATATCCAGAAGCTAAATTGCTTGTCACTGTCAGTATAGTGTGAGTCAGTTACACGTTAAATGTATTTAAATTATAGGTAGGTAGATAAGTATGAGCAATATATTGCGTAAAAGTTTACAAACTTGCAATGTTTGTATATTGGTACATAGTCTACAACAAGTAACTGTTGGTGTGTCACTTCAATCGACTTATCGACTTAAAACATGAATGACAATTGCATCTCAGAAAGTGTGAACACTCTACTTGTGATCATGTCATGTATCAAGACGGTTTAAGAGGCCATTCGACTGACGACACTCTTGTACTGTTCACATTTTCATTTTATATCTAAAAAGAATATCCACTCCACGTTGGGGTACAAAGGAACACGTTTAAGCTGAAAATGTATTCAGCATATGATTAACACTACTAATAGGTGTGATATAATGTATCCTGATAGGGAATTAAACTATGATGTTCTTCAACGAGGAATCTAATTGCAGCTTGACTATTATTGGCTGTATTTTGTAGTTACAAAAGAGAAAATATTATTTCCCATTGCCTCCCTCTCTTGCCAGATTTAGGATAATTATTTGTTCGCGACTTTTCTTCTCTGTTAATGAAGAAATATTTCAACAGAATCACAAATTCGTGATCGTTTGGACCGCAAGTCCAGCTCATTATGTTGATAATAATTCATGAATTTGGAAATGCTTATGCATGTTGTTTTGCAAGACATGATCCGGGTTAATGAGTACTTCAAAGGAAAATGTAGAAACTGTCTACTACTAGCTGCTTGAAAACAAACCGAACGGTAGATTCGAACGGAAGTGCTTTACAAACATAACAAAAAGACGTACGTCTTTAAGCCTCCAAAGCAAACCCTAATTGTTAGCTGTCGTTACTGAACCATAAAAAGGCTTTAATGCATACGTTGATATATTGTAGTATAAATGTGATTATGACTTTATCTCAGCAAAGACACCGCCTTTTCATCCCGCCGAGATCGTGCCATGGTGTCTACTGAATAGAAGTAAGACAATACAAATAGCAGGCTATCAAATGCACACCGCCTCCATTTTTCTTCAATTATATATCACTTTAATTTAATTTAAAACTCTGTGTGAAATAGAAAATCTTCCAAAATTCCCCCTAATCCCAGCTAATTCCTTGAGCTACATTACAAATTTCACAATATTCTTGGAGCAGAGAATAGTGCAAATTCCTGCGTATCATCCCATTCCTCCGCCTTTTGGGGAAAAGGAAGTGATTGTAGTCGACGAGCTTGCTTGTCGATGATTACCTCCATTAATACTTCACCATTACATAGCGATTACTCTGTATGTTGCCATCTTTCTACCTTGTCAAATGGTAGCATCAAGCACTTTTTAATGAGATCAACACGATGGTTTATAGATACTCTCCGATTTTTAGGGCCACTAGTGGCATCCAGCCAACAACAGTACATGCAACCTATTATTCTCCTGTCTCCAGTTTCCAGAGGATAAAGAATTCTATTGAGTTGAGTCTCCACTTCTGCAGCACGACCAGGGGAATAGAAGCATATTTCTTGTGAATGGATATATGTTCCAATATCATATCATGTTAAGTGGATCCCTAAAGTTGCTACTCTTCTTATATCACCGTCGCATTACATTATTTCTTAGCTGCTGGCTATGTGCCATGCCATCAGCGCACTATTCACAAAGATATTGCAATTACAAACAACAGGATGCAATCTGCGAAGAAAATTGAAGTACTTGAGAAACGTTTAGTCCGTTAAAAGTAACTGCTGCGTATTTTTTATCGGTTCAGAAAGAACTGATCATGTTCGATCCGTTCCAGTAAATCGCTTGTTATAGTATTTATTTCACTGAGAAAAAACTAAACGTTGTAAACAAGTTTCACCAGAGCGCAGCTGAAATGAAGCTCAAAGGGAGATCAAAGTTATACATGTTAGTTATAAAACATTTTAATAATCTGTTACCTTTACGAATTATTAAGCACTTCAAAAACTAATTAATGAGATGAAGGTGCTTGGGACCAAACTCTGTGTATTGTTGAGTACTTTTACTCTACAGGTAGACGAGCAGACATCTGAGCTAAACAAAACTACTATTTGATACAGCAATGGTAAATGAGTTTAAGCAAAGGGTTCTTTTAAAATAGAGGCCGATAATAGACAGTTAAACCAAAAGATTGCATCAGAAACTAACGACACGATGCGATAACGTAGCTATTCATCATTCTTTTCATCAGTTTTATGTAGACAGAAGGCTGGCTAGTCAAGGTATTAGTAGGGAAAAACTTCACATTAAACTATTCATCTAGAAGCACCACTTGAAGTGATTCATCCAAACATGAAAGATCCAAAGAAAAAGAAAAAACCACAAGCTTGACTGATTTAAGTATGTATAACGCTAGGTACATATATCGTTGAAAACAGTCTTGGAGAATAGTTTAAATGGGCACATTTAAAAGGATCAAGGTTGATGACAACATTTAATCCTACTATTTCCTTCCGTTGTACGAATTTAACGTGAATAAACGGTTTACTTATTTGGGCATTAAAGTATCTAACAACATATATTATGCGTAGCTTAAAAATACCCGGAAAACTTTTGTATGTTTATAGTACTACTTATTTTTTTCTCTGTCTGCTTGCAAATTCTCCTCTTTTAGCTAATTATAAAGTTGATTCTTGTAAAAATGGCTTATGATAAGCTATTTTGTTTTCTACGTGATTACATTGCCAAGACATGTAATGTCTAATATGTAGCTTCCGTTTCCCCTTCTCTTTTTGTCCTTTTTTGTTGACATGTTGAGTATGTAAACATTTTTCAAGCACAAAATTGCATCCTTCCTTGTATGGGAATGCATACTAATGTAGCAAACCCAAGCTTGTTGATGCCTCAAAGAATAAACACCCAAAATGTACAGGTTCAATTTTAAAGAACAAAAATAAGGTATGCAAAGAGGTTTCTGCTTTGAAATGTTGCGGAACGTTTCAGATGCATTGCACACCATTATCATTCAAGAGGATAATAGCCAACGAAGCACAAAGCCATGCATGCATAACACTAAAATAAGCAAAAAACTTTAGGAATGGTGATGTAAAGAAAAATGCTGTATTTTTGGAGTGCATTTGTTATACATGAGAATTTCTCACTCGAATAGTAATGCACATATCATTATACATACATACAGCATGAAATCATGCAAATATATTTTTAGACTTTACCTCAGAGAAGATTTTTTTGTTTTTCTCTCGTTTTCGTGTGGTACTGTGTTGTGTTTTTTCTTTCTCCAGAAGGAGAAAAATTGCAGGCAGCTCTACTACATCATCATCATCAAGCTTGTAATCCTACCAATCCAACAAGGCAAATGGGCTCGTTTCCTCGGCTATTATTCAAACCATATGAAGTGCAACTCGGTGTGTCCCTGTCAGACAGCAGTGACTAGTGACTCTGGTCTGGTCCACTTGTCTGCGTGTGCTGTGTGTGTGCATAATCTGATGATAATATGCTTGTGATTTACATGAGCATATAACTGAAATTGCATGCGTTTGAATAAATGTGGGAAATGTAGTAAAAGTGTTATGATTTTTATATGCATGCACACATGCTTGTGTTTTTTATGGTATGAATGAATTGCGTTGTGCCTACAACTTGAAGTTAAGTGGCAGTGCAGTGAAAGCACAGTAAGGGTGGTGGTATAAGTAAACAGAAAGTCCACAGGACTATACCTATGCGTTTCTTTTGCTGTTGCGTTGCGGCTGAAAGACAATGGCAATATATTAAGATTAGATTGCTAGCTGTCTACAGAAGGTCTACGCTACAGTCTACATGTAAGAAAAACATGGCTTTTACTCTACAATGTTTTATCTTTTTGCTCTACAACGAGAAATTGTACTAGGTCTTGTTTTTCTTTCTTGTGCTGTAGTGATAGTCCCATGTGTGGTTATTACAGAAAAATTCTGCATGTTCGAAACAGAAGCTTTTGAAATAAATAGCAAAAGGTACAAGAGGCTTTTTCTGGTTTGTTTGTAAGCACACATTCTTTATAGCAAAAATAAGCTTAAACTGTGTATGAGTTTTTCCCTTTCCAAAATAAGTTACATTTTTTGAAAGTCTTCAGAAATTTTCAGCACTGGGAAAACTGTTCTTGGAGCAATGCAATTTTAAGCTGCTACAAAAGGAGTAGGAAAACCACCAGCCAATTCCACACACCGGACTAACTTTTCATCTCCTGTGAATTTCCACGACACAGAAAGTGTGCTACTATACTATACAGTTGCTACTACACTATTTCACTTTATGCATTACGCAATATCCGGATAATACAGGAATGTGTTGTGAGAAAGTCAAAATTGAGATGTGAGTCTACACATAGGTACAGCGAACAAGTGCTAGTAGTATTGTAAGATGTAGTTTCAGGTTATGAGAAAATCCTTGTGAAAAGTAATGAAAATGAAATGGACTATGAGTTTTTTTCTGAAAGACTTTTGTCTAGACGGAACTGTGTATATAATAGAATGGGAAGTCTATGTATGAAAAGTGTTATTGTTATGTTAGAGTTATAAGAGCAGTAGCCAAGCCAGGGGACGGTAAGAAAGCGTTTAGTAGCGGCTCATACACACACATGGACCATAATAATATGGATGTATTGCAGAAATCTCATGATATTCAGAGTCAATGCATTGGAACTTATTTTTATTGCTTGAGAAGAACTTTCAGTTTTAGTAGTGTTGCATTGAGCAATAAAATGGCTTTCTTTGTTCTCATGAATGAGACTTTTGTCCTTTTTTGGTCGCGTGCAGTGCTGTTTAGTTGAACGTTAGGGGTTGGAAAGGCTAAAGTAAACTGTGTTTGTACTTAACATAAAAAATTACGGGTGTAGTTTTCAATGACTATTTACTACGTTATAATATAGCGTTGTTGGTGGTCCATGCTATTATCAGGATATACGAAAAATGCTTGAAGCTTTTCATTTAGTGCATTTCACCAGATTTCTTTTCATAGAAGATTAGGTATTTGATTATATGTTCGTCTATGATTATGTCCAGCACACACAGACACCAGATGCATATTATATGGGAAGTTTTGCAGCATTTCAAAAATAAGTCGCAGAGGTTGGGGAAATTGTTTTCTAAAACTTGAGATAAGTGTTATCGGTTGAGAGGGAGAGAATTGTAACTTGAATACAACCTTTGTGTTGTTGTTATTATTACTTTATAGCCGTCCGAGAAGTATATGTTCGGAATATTTGCTATTTGTTATTCAGCAGCTTCATTTATTTTTATTTTTCTTATCGTAGGTATCGTTCAGGAATACGACTTACCCCTTTATTTTGATTAGAGAGAAATTCTTTCATTGAGAATAATATTACAATATCACAAATAACTTACCTTTGTCAAATGTCGAAGCAAAAAAAGATGGTAAAGTATTATAGTATTTTGTGATTTCAAATTCAACATGATCCCTTGGAGTCATCAACCCGAATGTTTCAAAATAAATAATAAAAAAAGAATGTAACGCATTTCTTCATTCCTTCCATGTCATAGATGCTATGAATGAGTTTGGAAAGGAGAATATGAACAATGAATGAAACTCATGATAGAATCAGAAAAAATGCGTGAAATGGGGTTAATGGGCTTCCATTTTGATTAGCTGTAGTCGTATTTGGATTTCCCTGTATTAAAATGTAAGACTATAGTTTTGATTCGTATGAAATTTATTTTTTGAATATTACAAAACTATTTAATTAAAAAATTTAGAATGCAATGTACATGGTGCTAGCTTAGAACCCAAGAAATTCGGATGGAAAAATTCTTACAAGTGTCCCTGGACCCCGGAATTTTAAGTTCCTGGTGAAAACGAAAAATCTTTCATGAGCAAAGATTGAGATGAGAAAGAATGCCTACTCATTTCTTCAAATGACCCTAGCTTTGATATTTTTGATAAAACGACTTCTCTATTTCCAATAGACAAATTTGTAGCAAGGATTCTGTGTATACCAATATGTTCTTGATTAATAGTTTTCGACTACGAAAAAGCTTTAAATAGTTTGCATCACGAAATGAGAATAAAACATATAATTTAGGTTGGACTAATTGGAATTAGAAAGCGAAAAAAAGCAAATCAAGTGTTTCAAAGGAAAACAGTGACAAATGATAGGTATATGAATTTCCATTGAAAGGGAGAAATGGAGAAAGGAATGAAAGTACAGAATACAACGTGTGAATTCAATTCACCGGTGAATAAGGCAAATAATACTGCAAAAATAAATGTGAGAAATGCCACGTGCCTACCGTTAAATGTGAATAATACATGGCCTTATTTTTTGTCCCAAACTCATATATGTATTTTTATTGCGCTATTGAGTATTAAACTGCAAAGACTTCCCATCCTTTGTTTTACTCTTTTCTTGAATTAACTTACCTACTTTCTGTATGAGGGTGAGGACATTGACTTCCAGAGAAACCATCAGCAGACTGAAAATAAGAGTAAAAGATAGTGAAAGTGAAGTGACTCACACTCACAACAGCTATTCTTTTCTTTTTATTTGATTATGCTCGACTACATTTATGCCTTATAGTAACTTTCTCTTAGATAACGTCCGCTGTTAGGTTCTTTGTTCCTTTCAAGTCCAGTTTCTGTTTACTGAATACTGGACTAGCACAAATGGAAAAACAATTTCCACATAAAATTCCATGCAAATATTATGTATTGTCTATTCCCTAATTTCATTCATAGATATACATAGTTTAGAAGTACATGCAAACGTACGAACATTTTGATTACGAAAAAATGGAGAGGAAGTAAAACTTTTAAGGAATCGCCCAAGAGAAAATGAAGTTGTTAAGCAAAGGAGAAAGTACACATCCTGTAATGTATCCCGCAATGATGCATATGTAAATAGATTCTAGATACGCACACACAATAAATTCCAGTAAAACGAAAGAAAGATTCTCTTCTTGTGAAGTTCACCAGCCTTGAAGTAACAGTCTATCTATTCCAGAGAGAGGGAATGGGAGGGCAACGCAGCGTAGACAGCCGGAAACAGAAATTAAGGAAGTTCTCAGTGAGCCTGAGTCTACTGTTAAGGCTCAATTTCCTCGTCCAAAAAGTTTCTCCAACCGTTACCGCACACCTCCACCACCTCTAAAGGTTTCTTGAAGCAGAAACGAAGCCAAGTGCGTTACTTTCTTGCGTTCCATTGAGATCAAGATATAAAATGAAGAAAAGAGACTTTATTGCTGTATACATGCTTACATGTGTGTTGGGTGCGTGTGTAGAACAGAATTTGCACATTGTGAGTGTGTGTGTGTCTGTTACTAATGCTGAAATTAAATGTGTATCGTTTTGGCATAACACCAAGTCTACCACTACGTCACCAAAAGAAGGCAAATTGGCCATCGGTCATAATTACTTTAGAAGCTTGGAGACCTTACTTTACTTTGCCTCCTACTTTTCCTGTGGTCATGTACGAGCATTAGTAGTGACGTGACGGTAGTGGTTCGCGGTTGATGTAGTTTCGTGTTGCATGTACACGAGTCATTATAAAAAATGTATACACGTGTATAAAATACAATATAATATGTAGCAGCCAGAGTACTCGTAGTCATAATAATCTTCCTTTTCTTCTACATAGTAAATACAGTGTTGGAGAAACAGATTTGAATACACAAAGTCTATGTATGAAGTTGGTATATACTAAAGTTATAACGTGTACACATGAGTTAACACAAGAATGGCATTGAAAATCTATATTCATTATTTGTTTTTGTATTATACATTGTACATATTTCTCGTGACAAGTTAATTGGCAGAGAATGATTGCTGACATCAGTTAAAATCAAGCATTTATTTCTCTCTGAGTCCGGGTCCATGGATGAATAGCTCCAATGAAGGAGACATATACGTATAGTGATTAAGTCACTGCATTCTAGCACATAATCTTTATAGAACTTTCGCTTCCTGCTGTATGCTAGAGCTTGTTTACTTTCACTTCTAATATTATCACGGCAAGCGAAGATTTCGATGCACGCAATCAACATCAGCCCCCTCTCATCAGCTCACTGGCTGCAATAACAAAGCAATTGATAAAACCTGCAACAACCGCCAGATTCTGCTGACGTTTACATGTCTGGAACAGGTGTATGGAGGATATGATTTTCCCTTGAAGGTTTTTACTACTATAGTATATGCTATTCCATGCATGCATTCATACACATCTTGTCTGCGTGATTTTGAAAGTTAAATGACACATCAAAAATATGGATAAAATTGGACTA
>JAQIXW010005601.1:0-10216 GCA_034700685.1 Willowsia buskii | reverse complement strand
TTGATGCCCGCGTTCCGAGCACTCCTGTCGTTGGAGCGTTCCACAGATGCGGAGTCCAGGGTCGATCGAACTCCACTATTGAAGCTGACGAACACATTGGCCCTTCCTTCCTCAGCAAGAATCTCGCGCAGTTTTGGACAAATCTTGGAGGGGTCTGCGATGGAGAGATAGTTCTGCGAAATAAAGATAAGAAGAAGAGAAATCAGTTCTAAAGTTGAAGAGTAGAGTGACTTCATTGCGAATCAAAATTTGGGGGAAATCTGAGATTTAAGATTTCTTACAGAAATTAAGATGATTCTGATTTTAGTTTGCTCCCTTTTATACTTTTTATTTGGTAGCCCATGTCGCAATCTCAATTAGAGTCACTCTCCAAATCATCTTGTAGAATTGAGAAAGTTGGAAGGATTGAGTAATTTGTTTGCAATAAAACTTGGGACATGTGGAGACAATAGTAAGTGAATGCCCGGTTTTGAAATCTCTGAAGAATTTGTACTTTCGCTTTACTAAAAAATATAAGCAATCAGTAATTAGCTATTATACTTGCAAAAAAAGTTAATATTTCGTAATTACTTCCACACAATGTCACACAATGTCGCATAATTTAATTTTGTTGACATTGAACTCTCGTATTACGGTGCAATGTGCAATAGACAAAGAATTCATACAGCTTGAAAAATACTTTATGTCATCGTTCTAAATGCTTAATTAATCACATATTGTGACATTCTTAATTTTCAGCACGTTATGGTCGTGATAATTGTTTCAAATCCGATTGAACTCAAAAATGCGCTACAGATTCATGAAACCTCGAATTCAATGATGACACTGCACATTAAACTGCTTACTAGCAAAGTTAAAAGCTTTCTTTGGTGTATATGACGAACTATTAATTGTAAAGCTTACTAAATTTTGTGTCTTAATCAAATACATAAAGTCACGAGTAGTGAAGGATGATCTCATGTTCATCTGATCGATCGAACTCCATTGTTGAAACTGACGAACACATTGGCCCTTCCTTCCTCAGCAAGAATCTCGCGCAGTTTTGGACAAATCCTGGACGGATCTACGATGGAGGGATATAGTTCTGCGAAATAAAGATAAGAAGAAGAGAAATTAGTTCCAAAGTTGAAGAGTAGAGTGACTTCATTGCGAATCAAAATTTGGGGGAAATCTGGAATTTAAAATTTTTTACAGAAATTTTTAAGATGATTATAGCTAGCACAAATCCACCCTTGGGAGGGATTTTTTTTTTAGAAAGGGGTGGAAATCCGGGAGGAAAATGATGAATGATTTTGGGATATGATATGTTTATTTGGGTTTGTGAATGATAAGGATCTATAATAGGTGGTTAATGATAACTTTTTGGAAGAGTGATGATATGTGAGTTTACGAGTTATTTATCTACGACAAACTTTTCCTATTTTTTCTGTAAAAAGTAAAGTTTCTAATTTTTTGCTTTATTTTGGGATTCCATGTTTGGGAAAATGCATACATGCATATAATTTCAGGGTTGCTATTTTATTTTGGCAGTTTTGCATAAAAAATAGGAACTAATTATGCGTTTAGTAGGGTTTTTAGACAAATCAAGTCAAAATTTTGATTTGTTTGATTGATATAAAAGGTTTGGGTATACGGTGGGCTCAGACTTGCACGAAATATGGAGATTTAGTTGCTTTTGGCAGGTTATGATACACTTTTTTTGCAATATTTGGATACATCACATAGGTAGATTTGGTAGATATTGCAAAATTGATGGGATAATGTGTTGACTGCGAATTGCAAAAAATGGTTAAAAGATGAGACCAGTAAGCTTTTCAACAAAAATTCCGGATAAGAAGTTAATGCTGATTTGATTTCTGCTTGAAACGCAGAACAACATGAGGAATAGCTAACTTGCAAATACTTCGCAAAAAAATCAACAGTGGTAGCACCCGAGATAAGTACCTCGTATACTAATTGTATTTTGATTAGCCTGTTGTGAGACCTGTCGTAAAATCATTTCTCAGGGTTTCTCAGGGTAATAAACAAACATTTTCTAAATGGAAGCATTGCAGCCTTTTGTTCTGTGGAGAGTGCTAAAAATTTTGAATAATGTAAATAATTGGCCAGAAGGGACTTGAATAAAGTTTTATGGTTAAAATCAATCGTGTAAATCACAGATCGTCACCCACTGCCGTCATTGTGGATTACCGCAACCGATTATTATTACTGCACACATAACATAATAAGTAGCACTTGTTTCTATTTGACCACTGGTGTGTGGATTATGCATAACAAACAGAAATAATTTCACAATGGCTCTACTGCCACCATAACTTTTTTTCATTGTTTATCTTTCACCTAACAGCAATATGTGTATAATTGCTGTAGTCATTCAGGGAGACAGCCCTTCATCATTTAAGGACTTAAAAGAAATGATTGACCTGTACGAGTACGAGATTCAAGTACGAGTGAGGCACGATCATTTTTCAAATACGGTAACATTTCATTTTGTGAATGATACAATCAGAGTTGAGGTTGGAGAATGAGTGAGTGGAGCGGATATTTCAGAGGCTTTCTTATAGGAAATATTTTGTGAACATTGTATTCCGAGGAGGAATACAAAGTTAGCAATGTGGAATGTGGATTATATTATTTTGCAGCAAACTCTACATCTTCCTACTCTACACTTTACAAATGAGCAAGACCTTCATATATGGTTTATAATAATCGGCTAATTTTTAATAAAATTAATATTGGCGTTTAAAGGTTTAAACTGGAAAACAAATCACATAATATCCTAAATCAGAATCAGTTTAACTGGGTAAAAAATTTGCTCATGGTTTACGAATCTTTCTTTGAAATCGTATGTACGAACAAAAGTGTTTAGTGAATTGCATTTCCGAACGTTCTTAAGGACCAAAACCTCTACTGCTAACCATTTATAACTGACATGGCCTTAAAACAAAGGAATACAAATAGTTAAAATCAAGTGAGCAAATTGGTTAACGAAAATAAAAGCCGAACAATACTCCTTACTCTACAGAACGTGTCAATTCACAGATTCTTCTTTTCAGCACACAATAAAATATATTCGTAAAGGTCCCGTTTCCCCTCGCCAGTAATTGCTCCACAATCAACAATAAAATACTTAATAAAAAGGCATACGACATGAGATGCCATTGCACTAGAAAAAGTCTGCAGCCAAGAAAATAAAGAGCTCTCATCTTCATCATCCCAATTTAAAAGACCACTGCTGTTTCCTCTCTCTACAGACAAGAGACAACCCTTTCCCTACAAACCCATCTATATATTTTCCTCTTTAAAGTTTAAACCTCACTAGGGCATACCTCTACATCTCCCATTGTTGTTGTCAGTCTGTCAGCTTCTACGTGTAAAATTCTTTGGTCATCATTTGATCTTATTATCATCATCATCTTACACTACACACAGGATATAAATGCTTGAAAGATTCTCCTCAATTTTGATGATGCGACAAGCAAGAAGGCTCTTTGTAGTGAAGACAAGAGGAACAGTTGGCATCCTTCCTTTTCAACTTCACACAGTGCTCACCATCAGCAAGAATGATGAACAGAATAAAAACACGTTTTCTTACGAACAAGCCATACAACTAAAAGGAAAAGCTGTTTTCTTCTGTCTTCTTCTTCTTCTATGAATGCACTTTGTGATTCTCTTTTTCTGCATCCCAAAAAGTCACAGATTTTGAATAAGCACACAAGTAACAATGTACATCCTTCCTATGCACTTTTAACATTGTCGAGAAAATGAATGGGTGGATACACGACGAAAATGTGGAGATGACTTGAAACATATTTTTTTCTGTCTAAATAGGATTCTCCACTATTATATGGCCGTCATCATCATTAAATTTACATTTTGCTCTTCTCTGATATGCAATAAGGCGGATATACCATACCACCAGGCAGGATGATCTTCTTTGCTGTGTCGTGGTCAACCGGTGGATTTGGATTTGGATTTAAACTAAATGCTTGTCTGGTGCATACCGGTATCGCACAAGTTGCATCGACAAAAGTGTGTGCTTGTAAACTAATGATAATATTTTGAAGGGGAAAATTGACTTGCGATTATATTTTCTAATCCTACATGCTGGCCTTATCCTTTTAAAATATTCATCTTGTTGATTTTTCGAGAAGAGCCTTTTTGTTATTTTTGGGGCTTGACAAAATCCCTTTAAAACGAGGAGGATTTTAGACTTTCTTCTTTTTTTTCAATTTTCTCAGGTGAGTTGGTATATTCAAGGGTATAAATATTTATAGATGGACAGTGAGACAGATAGGTAGACAGACGAAAAGGAAGAGAGTTTTTTTGCCGTCCTCCTCTTTTCCCCTGTCTTTTCCTTTTTTGCATAAAAAGTCAGCGGGTACATAATAATTCTTGAGAGATTCGTAGAAAATGGCGAATGAAACGATTGTGTAGAGGGAAAGGGTTAAAACTTGTGAAATTCCTTTCGAGACGAAATTCTTGAAGAATATTTTGCTCGATATCCGACTGAGGAATCCCTGATCTTTTTTCAAGGGCAGAAAAAATGTAGGCTCCAGCCATCATGATTACCACGATGCCGTCATCGATCTCTCACATGCCATATCAAACTTTTTCTTCACCTTCAAAATCTGTGATCATGAAATTGCATTCCATCTTTTTTTCAATATCTCTGCCTACCAATCATAAAACTTTCTATCGGTTTCTTCTGTCACAGTGAAATATTTGGCATGGGATATGTGTGAGCTGAGCTTCCCGATAAGTCAAATTCAATATTAAAGACTGAAACATATCATTATGGACACATACATTTTTTATTTGCAGGTGTTCCTCTTTCCACTGTCATCATAATATATTGATCATATTTATCAATTTCTCCATAATTTCCATATCTCTCTCAAAAAATCTCTCATAGCAAAAGTGTTAAACGTTTACGTTACAAACACAAATTATTATTAGTTTAGATGTGATGCTGCAGTTAAAATTTACATTTTCCATGTTATTTTCCAAAAGCGTTGGCAATAGGCTTTTCTTCACGTTGATGTCATATTTTAATAGGACATTTCTTTATGGAATGGAAGGAAATTGTTTTAACACTGGATAATGAGAATATCTCATAATCAATGTCCGATTGACAATTTGACAAAGAATATAATAAATGATGAACATAAGCAGCAGCAACGGTGTTTGCAAAACTTTCCAAATATTTTATTATGCACAAAGCAGAATCAAAATACGTGTATTATACTTCAGTCTTTCCCCTGTAATATTCATAGGTAGAAACATGAGTAATTAAAATGCATAATATCTGTTGGATGATGGAAATTGAAAAGCGTGGATAGGGGATGACATTGAAATATAATCGATTGAATCAGTTATTATTTTCGTCGGAGCCCACATTGCACAAGTTCAATAGGTACGTGCAGCAGACAAGAGGTAAATGTTAGATGTATAGATAGCTGGGGACTGTTTTCTTTGTAAAAATAATTCTTGTAAACATATTTATAATTTATAACTGTTCGTCATACCTATTTAAATTCCTATCTCACTTCTTTCTTTGTTGATATTGCAATCTGATTTAATTAAACTGGCTACCAATGGTTATCTATCTATATGCTCCCATATGTGTATTTCGGAATGAAAATCAAATATTTATTGACTGACTGGACTTTTCAAAAGCTTTTAATTAAAGCAAGCTCCACTCATATAAGTTTCCATCCTTGAATGGCTGTCGATATCACACGAGTTGATCTTTTCTAGTATTCTATGTATGTAGTTTGGCGATGGAAATTGCTGAAGAAAGGTTTGATTTCTTTGCTTTCCTCCGAAATACTTATTTATAAGTTTTCTCAACGGTATTTATTTCAAAAAAATTTTGTAAGTCGATCAACTCATTGGAAAAAAGAAAATCTAGAGTATTTTTATTGTCAACTTCGAGTTTCAAGTGCAATTGAGAGTTGATACAATTATATCCTACTATAAAGTATTAAAATTCTATCTACCATCAGTGTCTAGTGTCTAAATAAAAATGTTTATTAATCGTGTTGAGGTGCAGAATAAAAGTAGACAGCGTATTTTAACAACCAAGAGTCAAAAACGGCTTGCTGATAAATTTCTATTTTTAAAGAGAGCAAATATAGTTGCAAATAAATCAGAAAGCAAGAAGCAGAGAAAAAGAATTAGCGAAAAAAACAAAAGTGACAAGGATGATCAATGGAAGGCATTTATTTTTTCCCAACTTACTATGGAATTCCACAACAAATTTTATGGTTTTGCTGGGAAATCTCCGTTGTATTGGGAAGACAAAAAAAGGCGCATGCGACATTGACAAAAATGGAGAAATGTGCTTCCCTGGATGATAGTGTTGTTCCTTGGGTGTTATCTATATGGTGCAAACTACTGCACATTGTTATTTCTCCTATCAAAGCACGCTTGTGCTACAATGAAATGTGTTGCAATTTTGTGGATGTCCATGAGCTGGTCCGTTGGCTTTTTGTGTCTGCAACACTATGCCTATCCAGTGGAAATGACCATTGGTATTAACGCCCTGTTGGACTTTCAGCAGCACTTAATACAAGGTAATACTAATAACAGTTACGAACCATAGTTATAAGTAAATATTTAACTTAATTTTGATAGCTAAAAACAAAGGGAAAATTCCCAGGAAATTTGAAAATTAAAATCTCATGAAACTGAGATTTTGTGTTTTATAGTATACGATACGGAGTGGATTTCGATCAATCGAAAATGGAGGAAAGGTATGAGAGATGGTGGGATAGTGCTCATCATGATCCATGGTGTTATTGTATGCTCAGTCTTGGCCGCAGCTTATCTAATAAAACACGACCTGGATCCGCTCTCAAACATCTTGGCAATCGACAAGACCTCACATGTTGCCACTCACGTATTTATAATTGGAACTCGCCTATTTGCTATATTTTTATTATTCATTTCTTGCGGCAGGGTCCTAACACTGGTTATCATATATTCTTATCAGTTTATTCAAGCTTACTTTTGCATTTTTCTTTTAATGACCAATGTGCAAAATTGCAGGGAGATCAGGGAAATATACATTATGACTCGTCTTGTTCACCGGGCAGTTAGCCCATTCATTGATAGATTGAGTGCAACTTTCATCATTTTTGGATGCATCTGTTCGGTCGGTTTATTTTGGTTTTGCCTGCGTGAGGCCGCATTAGTTCCAGCATTATTTGTCGCGTTTGCTACTTTTACAGCTTGCTTTTCTGTAATATGGGTGGTGGCGTATTTGACTCTGTTGGAGAAGATAAATACATTATCTAAATTGATGGTTGCGGCATACTCACGAAAGGCTTGGGCAGAAAGAATTTCACGACAGGAGTTGAGTGCGTTAGGTAAGACGTTCATTCCTATTGTATTCAAGTTTGGAAATGTAATGCACATAAACAGGCAATCACCCGGTACCTTTTTGACATCCTGTGTGGACTACCTTGTCACATCAGTGATGGGTTTTTAAGCACAGAAAGAACTACTCTCTAGTGAATGCTTATCTGCATACAGTTTCATTAGTTTCCAACAACAAGTATCTATGCTGTAGAAAGAAAAGTCAAGTACTAAATATAAGTAAAAATGCCATGTTTGAAAGTGTGATCTGATATATGTATTAGATCAATTTGTTTCTAGGAGGTAAATACATTTATTTCAATATTTCAAGGTAATACAAATTATTCACATGGCTGGAGAAAAAAAATAGTCATAGTAATCACTTCACAAAAATCTCATATTTTAATGAATGTATCAATAAGTATATTTAAAATTATGTTGTGTAAATAGATGGAATCCTTCAAAGATTGTAAGTTACGTTTATGAAAAAATCTTTAATTGCATTAATTTATTTGAATATGTACAAAGTAAGCAATACTAGTATAGAAATGTTTAAAATGCATTTGGTTGTAAAAATGCATAATACTGTATAAAACAATAATTACAAGACTATCATGAATTAGAAGCCATTTGTTAGTTAGCCAATTAGTTACTTTTTAGCTATATAGATTATCAAATAAATATATGTAAATAAATAAACCTAATATATAGTATGTAATTACAATTATGTATGAAAGTGTCAAGCATGTCAAATAAAAATGAGAGAATTTGCTGTCAATAGATAATAAACTCTAAGAATTGTCGTGATCCTGTTAAAAGATTATGATTGCTAATTTTGAAACGCTTTGAACTCAGCCGTTTTGCTTTCTACTGTGCATATCAAATCTTTAAAGCTTTAGTTGGGCAAACAAATTTGCTCAGAAACTCACTTATTCTTCATCCTCAACAATATCGTAAATATTCAGTTACCAGATTTGAAAAATGATCTTACAAGATCACCCCCTCTCTCTATTGCTGTTAGGTGAAAGATAAAACATGAAAAAAATTACGATGGCTGCAGCCATTGTGAAATTATGACTGCTTTCCATGCATAACCCCACTAAAGTGACCAGAACACCAGTGCCCAAACAAAAAAATCTCTCGTTTTTCGATCTGATAACACGCATGTCATGCTGAAGCTGATGATGAGAAAGATGATTACGATTGTCTGAGTAGGCGGAGAAAGTGGAAATGGTATTGGGAGTAATAATAATTTGCTCCTCTTTTAAATCTTGTGGCAAGCAGCATTTTTGTACAGGAGGGAGAGAACAGGCACATAGAATATCATTTCCATAAAGATGAAGCGTATTAAAAAAAAGTAAACTAAGTTAATTCACACATTTTCTGTTATGATCATGATGGATCTTCATTTGCACATTTTTTGCAATTCCCATTGATAATGCTGTTAGTTAACTGTTGTGTTTTTGTGTAATCTCGCGAGAGAAAAATTCATGCCGATTTCAGCAGAAAGTCTCGCCGATTTGAAGTGTTTTTTTTCAAGGGAAAAACATTGCCACGCAATTAGTTTATCTGGCTGAGAAATGAGAAGAATGCGAGCAGAATGAATAGGTAGCTGTTTGGCTAGTAATTTTTTATTAGATCTTCAGATTGAGTAAAATGGATTGGTATAATGAGCAGAAATAAGGGGAACTGACAGTTAGCTAACCTATAGGAAAAAAATTAATGACGAGCTATCTTTAGGAATATTCTGTTTTTTAATTCTTGATGTTACCACAAGTCAAGTAACCTGTAACCCATCAACCAAAGTCGCAATGAGACATTCATTGTTCGTCATAATTTTTATCGCAAACAATTATGATAATGATGAAGATCATTCATTTTTTACGAATAATTTTTTAATGAAAAGGTTACACGATGTGAGATCAGCAAGAGAATTTATTAAGACAAAGTGATCGGCTTATTTGAGATTTTTTAAAGAAAGGGAAATTTGGTCAGCCAGCACGATTTATTCTTTGTTTTTGTGGATGATTGACTGAAAGTTGGGTTCTTTGCAAATGTCTTTGAACTGAGCGAGAAAACACGAGGGAAACTGTCAGTTCAACTATTTCCCAAATCCAGCATTATGGTCTCATAAAAGTAGGCTTTTATTTGATTTTAAATGTGTAGTTAATTAATACGAAGAAGACACATTTCTATACAGTCTTTACAACATTTCTAGCATTTTATGATGCATTATGACAGCTTCTTTAAAACTCAAGGTTTGCTGTATTATTGATATTTTGTTTAAAGGTGTAAAAATGGTTCTAAATATTTTAGCATTATTATTGGATAGATTAAAATGCTTTCCTTTAGATTGATTTTTAAGTGCTTATTCATGCCTAGAACAAAATTGCACAAAGAAAACATGTAGGTAATTAAGAAAGCCCAGCAAATCCAAACTGTTTTATGATTTGCAGATTCACAAGTGAGTTTGAGTAGAAATGTTGGTAAAAGTAAAAATCATTCTTTCTAATAATAACCCTTCATGTCGCAGAGTATAAACTTAAAATACCTAATAGCTCTATATAGATCCGAATTAGTTTTTATGTGAAAGTTAAACAAAAAGGGGACTTTCACTTAGGCCTTGCCGAAACTTGTTTGTACAAATAAAAAGGAAAGTTCGGTACCCAATGGAAAAGTATAGAAATGTGGCTCCATGCTACGGATCAGGCCGGGTGGTAAGTAGGTAATTGCTGTAGATTGTTTATCAAGAGTTCAGAATGGTTGTGTCTGAAAGCATAATAACTTATTTTTGCATCTGTCTGCTTTCGCCAAAAATATTTCTTTTGTTGTTTCCTTTCTCCTCTACTTCAAT
>JAQIXW010005600.1:0-10217 GCA_034700685.1 Willowsia buskii | reverse complement strand
TACATGTCGTGACTTATTATAACAATATGTATCCCTTATATCAAAACTTTATCCAACAAAATTAACATGAAGTACATTTGTGAAATGCCACCAAAGGCTATAAAATTGTGTCAAATCTATGTAAATTGTGTAATTTTTAAAGTTGTAAAAACAACAAAATATAACAAAAAAGCAACACAGAAGGTTTTAATTTTTGCTTGTAGTTATTCTCTCGTGATGTATGCAGATTTGATGTTACTGAAATGTCACTGTCTAAATAAAAAAGCCATTTAGCACTACTCCTGTGTGATTTATAGTGTGGAGATAACTTGTCATGCATATTATGATTTTGACTTTAACAGATCATTATAAAAGTAACATTCAATCCTAGTATTGCTAATGCAAAAGAAATGAGATAACTCTATCCACAAAGACGCCAAACTAGTAAATATTTTTTGACAAAAAATGATTTCGAAATACATATAGTTTGTGGTTTGGTAGATCAATATGCGTAATCACATATATGTAATTGTTTGTTTTACTGGAAGTCGATGACCACACGTAAGAGACGAAATATCGAAAGGATTTACCTATTCAAGTTTCAATTCATGTTTGTCCGTGAATTTGCTACTTTTTCCGTTGCTGCTTAGCTTACGTCTTTTGCAAATAATTTTGTGCTTGTACTCTTTCGTTTATGCATTTAGAAGACATTCTGCTGGTATGTATGACTTGACTGGTAAGTGGTAAGTTAGAAATGTGCGTTGATTAATACCATAAATCGTTAATTATAAGGTTGTAAACGTTCCTCTTTAAATACAAGCAAACTATCCATGAAGTTCACAAAAAGAATTTCACAAAACATGCGAAAGAATCCATAATAAAGCCCCTGTTGAACTACGTCTTCACAAATTTCTTTTCATAAGAATTGCCTGCTGTTGCGTATAATCCTTCGTTTAAGTTAAGACCTTTTGTGGCAATGATTAACAGTTCATCAACTACCATTTCAATTTTAAAATAAACTTATACACTCAAAATTCTCTTATGGCATTGATGAAGGTTTGCAAATTTCTCTTCATAAATAACTTTGCCCCTGTTACTAATTTGTTCAAAATCACTAATTACAATTCTGTCGGGGCTTCGATCCATAATAAGTCAATAGGATTTACCATATTGTTCTGGTCCATCGATTATACCCATTAGAATTATGCATCCTTTGAATCATCAGAGTTCAATCGTGCAAAAAAGTTTTCATCTGAAGTTACAGAGATTATATACTCATTCACAAGAGGCGCTTATTACTTATCTGAAAAATCTAAAGAAAGAGAAGACGTAAACCGTAAATCACGATACAAAATATGATACAGAAATGCTATGTTTAGAGTAGATTATTATTTTTAGATGTAACGGGTGCACATATAGGGAACTACGTGGACATGACGTTTGATGTCATATTGACGTTATCGTTGTCATCTAGCAAAAATGCATCTCAGATAGTCATTAATATCTAGAAACGATCAAAATGAAATAATGTCCAAATGCACTTTTACTTTCATTTTATGAAATTGAAACAGGAATTTTCATTCGCCTAAACTTTGTCATGATGTGCATTATTCATATTGTTAGGCGAATAATAGAGAACTGTTTTTCAGAAAAGTAATTCACCTGTAAATTTCGTGAGCATAACAGTTATCGGTCCCACCTTTTAGAATAGGAACAATAGAAGTAAATACTAAATCTCCCGTTACTTTCCTTGACTCCTGCTGCTACAATGTACAACCATCACAGGAACACTCTTTTGTACTGGTGCTTACCTCTTATTACGTTATTGACAGTGAGTCATTCAAAACATTATGCAGAAAATGGTGGATAGCAGACAGTTAGAACAGGCATGAATTTTTTTTGTTTTTTCGTTACGTTTAATGAGCATTATACCGGTTAGGTACTCGGAAAGATAATGACAGTTGCATGGCTTCATGATTGAAACAACGATAGTTTTAATATGAACTAATAGCAGTGGTGTGAGTTGTATGATTTTTTTAGACCAGAGTCTATTTTAAGTGCCTTACCAAACAATATAATTGGATCAAAAGTTTCTTTAATAAAAACAATAGCCAGTCTTGAAGTGAAAGTACTGCGAACATATTTTTAGAGAAAAAAAAAAATGCAACTGTGCTCGTGATATTTTCTGCCATAAGTGAAGACGTCATTTCCATTCTTAATATAAGATCATGCAGTCAATTTACATTTAAAAAGTTTCATTTTTTATTAATCTTTTGCTTCTTTTAAGACAAAATATACGTAGTTTCTTTTGTACATTTACATTTATCAAATTAAGCAATTAACAATATCTTAACCATCGACAATACTCTAATCATTGAGTACAAAAATATGTTGAACTGTATATTAAAGCTATATCTCTGTAATAACATCTTAATTTGAATGGCAACTGTCAAAAAATTACATTTATTCACATATGTATTATAGCTTTTCATTCAATTCATCCAACAGTAGTCGGGTTTTCACAATTCTAAATCATGTGAATAACCTTCAACTTTCATCTCATTTATGCAATAATATCAATGTATCCCATATTACAACTCAAGTAAGAAAAAAAACATAAGGAGACTAGTTTCATAGGTATACCACCCAGAGAGGTAAACTTCCGAGCAAATTCTATCATCAAAAAATAAAAACGGCAGGAGTTAGTAAATTGTCAAGAAATTTGGGAAAAGAAAGAGTTTCATTTGAATCGGAAATAATACGGATAAAGTCAAGCATTTGGAAGAATCACCACAAAATCTTTTGCAAAAACATTTAAAGGTTTTGGAAGGGACGAGTCATATATCTTCGTGTTACATACGGTCATATACGTTTTGGCAAACATAAATATTTATGTTATGAATATCATTATTATTCGTGGACAGCCTAAAGATCAACAAGGTATTTAATATTATAATTTACTACATGAATAGGTGTATACCATTAACGTAGCTTTTTAACTCTTTCTCCAAATGCGGAGGTGGGAATTGTCGCAGTATCAGTCGTTGAAACTGTGGTTGTGGTGGGTGATCTTGTTGTGGTTTTTGCTGTTGTCGAGCTGACGGCTTCAGTTGACCTTTTGCGGTTAGTGGGAGCCTCCACAACAACAGGCTTGGGTCCCGATGCTGAACCAAAAGGTGCGCCATATTCCGATGATGGAACGCTGTTTGAATGAGAGGATGAAGACTGCTTGTTCTTCTTCGTGGCCTTATACCGGATAAAGTAAACCTCTGGCTTTGATGGTGGGGTTGGGGGATGAGTTGGAACAATGATGGGTTCTGGTGGTTCGACACGTGGGATCAAGATGTACACAATGGTCTTCTGCTTTGGTGGTGGAGGAGGCAGTACCAAATCCGGTTTTGGAGCTTTGGGCCCTTTAACATAAACAACGCGATACTCAATATTATGTTCAGGACCTGCACCAGTAATAACTGGAGGTGGACCATAAGAAGCACCTGGAGGAAGCTGGGGAGCACCATAATTTACTTGGATGTTAGCGGGGGAAGAATACTGTTGTGGTGGAGCCGAGTACTGCTGCTGCTGCGAAGATGAAGACTGCTGGATTTGCGGAGCGGCATACTGTGTCTGCGTTTGAATTTGAACTTGTGGGTAGCCGTAGCTTTGCAATTGAGGGGAAGCGTAACTCGGCTGTGAGGAACTGTATGCGGTGGACTGATGAGGGGATGAGTAGGAAGTTGTCTGCTGGGAAGTTGGGGATGAGTACACGGGAGACTGTTGCTGAGAAGATGAAGGAGCTGTGTACGTCGCCTGAGGAGAACTATAAGAGGTGATTTGCTGGTGATGATGTTGAGCAGTGGCCGTTGTAGCTGCTGCGGCTGCTATTGATGGTGGAGGAGCTGCATATCGGGCAATCTGAGACGTCGAGCTTGCTGTTAAAACCCCAGATGAGGATGACCTCGATGAAGCTGATGGGGGAATATGAATTTGGGCAACGGATGGCACCGGCTGGAAGTTGAGTTCTGAGGTAGAGCTACGATGAGAGTAGCCAGTTGGAGGCTCTGCGGTAACTAGCACCGACAGGGATGCTAGTATCTGAAATTAATCGAAAACAGCATTCAATTTAATGATTAATTAGGTGGAGTGAAATACTACACGTTTTCAACAAAAAGATGTTTGAGCAATCTTAAGTTGCAGTAGCAGAAATATGACACGTAGTATATTGACTTAAGTATAAACATAATACTCGCATGATATGTAAGCATGCGCCAAACCAACAGAACCACAAGTTAACAAATATGCTTCATTATTCTCACGCATCCAGATGACGTTTGTATATAAGGTGTCATCAATCTTACAGAAAACCAATAATTTTCTTGTGAGATTACAACAGAAAACTAACGATTTTTAACACATGTTTACTCCTCATGATCCTACTAAAAATACGATATATATGCAACGATGTATTTGTCTTTGCACATGCAAAACACACTTTTATAGGGGATATATGTATGAGACTCACTATTGTTGTCATTCTTAAAGTAAGCTGGAAATGCAGATAAAAGCCAAAAGTGTACTATATCATTATCAATTGTTGTATTTTGATGTAAGCGTTTTATTTACTATCATTTAAAGTTTGCAACATTTTTGCAAGTTTAGTGTGACTTGACATTCATAATGAGCAGAAGAATCTCATAATCTCAAGCCATGCAAATAAATTATATGCTTCAGAACACTAATGGGTACATAACAATTTTATTGTCATTGTCGATAGCTAACTTAAGCGCTTTGATTGTGTCTTCGTCCTTGAATAGTGCTGCATTCTCAAATTACGACAGCTCTACAACAGATAATTTATGTACTTAAAGCATACCCGGTTGTTAGACCCAATCGTGAGAGAATTGTCACCAAAATAATCCTACATGTATGCCTCACTTAGGAATGAATGACTAATGATCATATTTTGACAATATCATAAGTTACATGTATTCTAGGTCATTATAAATGTTTTGAAATTTCATTTCTCGTTTCAGACTCTGTTAAAATGTCACATAGTGTGTGCGATTATAATTTGTTACAATATATAATGTTTTGACTGTGACATAATTCATATATGTTGCATTATTCTTTTGTACATTTCCACTGTGGTTGGTTGGTCAGCACCAAATCAATAGTGAAAAGAGTCAGAGCGTATGTACTTATACCCCTTTAGCATTTCATAATACCGAATAACAACAATACGTCGAAGTAATGGAGTTTGTGGCTTATTATTTGATTATAATGATTTCTTCATTCCCTTACAGTCAGAGAAACCTCAACACTTGTTTGAGTACGTACTTCTTCATCTAATGGATGTATTCTTATCTAAGATGAGACAGGTACATTTGAAAATAAAACTCATCGACCAGTGCACATCCTTATCCAAAAATTAATTGCAATTTACTGATTCAACACCATTTAGAGATAACCGACCACGTAAGTCTTCGTAAAAATGTCATTTTCTTTGTCGGCCGAACGCTTGCTCATTATTTGGTGAGCACGTACATCTTAAATTTCATTTAGCTCTCTATAAAGCTCAAGTTTACATACGTTTGTTAACATAAGTAACACAAAATGCAAACACAGTATATAACTTTAACTGCTTGAACGCCCACATTAACCGTTAAACATAGATTGATGTTATCTTCAAGTGCGTGGGACAATACCATGATGATTTTCATATACCTCTAAATGCACAGAAAGGCGTACCCATTCTAAAATATATTGAATTGACTACGCTCAAATTTTTCGGTGAGCCGTGTTTGAAAAGAGCATTACATCAGACATATCCCCTTAAGTAACAACAATGCGTAAACAGGTGGCTCTCAAACAAACACTTATCCCTCTTGCTATTTTTGTGATGAATTACTTTACTGTAAAATATTAGCTCACAAAGTAGCAACAATAAAGCTTTTGTGATTGCTGATATTTTTTTCTTCAAATTTTATTATTTCTGTCCACTTCGCCACAAACAAGGATAGCCGTCATCGTGTGCACACCTATGTTGATAATTTCACTACCACAATGCTGCATCATCCTCTGACACTACTAGGATCAGCAAACCCATCATTCAAAACACAATGACGTGTGATCAGTAACTCGTCGATTTCAATTCAATAACTCATCATTCAATTTGAGTGATGCAAGGAGTCTTATTGACAGTGCTATTTAACCAGTCACAATGGTTGAACCTTCCCACAATCTTCCTAATCCTTAATTCAGAAGCTCCGTTCTAGTCAAATCAAAAACGTGATGTGATGTGCAAGCTTAATTTATTTTAAATGGCCATCTAAATATATGGGATACGATGTAAAGCTCTGTGTATAATCAAATTAGAGTTGTCTCCATACTATATTCGATGCATCTTTATGACTGCATCAAATATTACATCATTTTCAAAAAAAAAAAAAGTTTTTCAGTAGTATGAAGAATGAGTCCATTGTCCATGGATTCCTATTAGACTACTCATCATCGTCATTTCTCACCGTTGAATTGGCTGGTCCATTTTGGATGAGTTTGATGCAATCAATTTACCGGCACAATCCACTTTGATCATCATGATTTTGATATTTAAACGCATTTGCATGCCAATACTGTAACCAGCTCTGTTTGATTTAATTGCTTATTATTATTGTGATGATTGACTGCTGTGTGTATGCTACAAACTTCCATAATAGTTTTCTGCTAACCTATTTGGCTATTTCCTTTGACAAACATTCAATCAGCAACTTCCATTTGCAACACAATCCAACCTGCATTATCTCACAGTTCCCCCTTATCATCGCTCATCAAATCATCACGCTAATAATTCATGTAGCAGTATATAAACAGATAGCGGTCACCAACATCTAAAGGTAATGAAAAAGGAACACCTCTTGCCAAAAAATCAAGCAGTTTAAATTATAAAATTGTATAATAGTGCAATATACCTACGCGCACTAGTGCCCTTTTCCTTAAAATTATGATTATGATCATATAGTGTGCACCATACTTTTTAAATTATTTTTTTAAAGAAATGCTAGCAACTTATAAAAGGGGGCTCACAAGAGTGGGAAACAAGAAAGCCAAAAAGAGACCCTCTACATCAAATCAAACTGATAAAGCAACTGATGAAACAAATGCGTTCTGTTATGACACATAACGTCATATTTGTATAAAAGAAAATACTTTCACTTTTCTCAAGTGAAGATGCACGTACATATAAGCAGTTGCATATCATATAATATATGCAATATGCAATGCTCACAAGAAATATCCCAACAATCATCAATAAAGCAAAGCAAAAGTTGACATACATTTCTGAATTCGCGTAATCATAACATAACATCCTTTTCAAGAATTTAATTCTGTTCTGTTATAAGCAATCTACATTGCCATCCTAATCATTACGAACAACAGTAGGCAGCTAAAGTACAGTAGCGTTATGGTATTTCAAAAGGTCTAAAAACCAAATAGGGATGCAAAAGGTAGCTAGATTGAAAAGAAATGTAACAATCTTCATAAAATGACTAACAATTTGGAATCTAAGGAATGATATATACCACGCTGTAAAAGATCTAAACTCTAAACCTTCAAGCTAGATATGGTGGGTTATTTGGAAGTTGGGATCATTGTCAAAATACAATATTTAAAAGTAGATAGAATGATGGAAGATTTACATGTGAAATGGACGGAGAAACAGACAAACAATCATGTTGTTAATAATCATGAAAAGCATTAAAAATTGCAAGTCGTTATAAAGCCAGTTGTACAGGTAGCATTACAGCGCATCAACACAGATCAACAAAAACGTATCAGACTTCCCACTTACCTATTTCTTGAGTAAGTACACAAAGATGACCATTTAGTTTGCGTACCAAATGCAACAAAAAAGCAACATGATGCATTATAATAATAGGGTACACAATAAGAATTAGTCAGGTGTATAGTAGTCACCTACCAAAGGTTGTGTTGTAATCAGAAGTGCAAGTGTTTATCTTCTGCTAGAAACATTACGGTATATTATATGTTTTCCCATAAATTAGTGACTATGTAAGCAGCACACTTACCGACGTAAAATTCATATCTCACATTTTATTTCTGAGAAGCTGCTAATGTATGCGCATAAATTAAAATCTACGACAATCCATGTTCTATTTTTTCCTGCATCACTAACTAACTGCTTTTGATTATGATTACGCTACATCCGTACTCCCCACTTGATTTTATTCTCGTGCCCTGTCACATTTTTTAGAACTTTTTGTTTATCAAATTGGTTGGACAGTTTTTGTCTATCCTACTTTTAGCAAATACATACGGATGGTTAAAATGAGTAGGTAGAAGACTAAAGTTTTGAAAGGAGTTGGAAGATGAACGACTTGAAAATTATATCTTTCAAGGAGGGATCTAAACATACTTTTTTGACAGTTCTTATCAAAGCATCAAACACATAAACCATTTAAATGGATCTGTGCAAGTACCTTTTTCGAAATTTTTGGCAAGTTATGTACACCAATTTGCTAAAAGTACAAAAAAGGGCTGTTACTGGATCCATTTTTTATCAGCTTTATAATTCCTCTCTTCCCATTTGTTTTGAGACTTTGCAAAAGTTTGTAAGACGTTCAGTACATTAGGAGTCAAATTATATATTCTGTCTTCAAGAAAAATGAGGAAATGCGTATTATGTGGTTCAACATTATAAAATGTAATAAATATTTTATAATGCACACACATAATCGCACTTTCAAAACTCAAATCGTTTAACATGTTATACTCAGTTAACACTTGTAAATTATTGTTCACACTTTTTTCTCATCATACCATCGTACATACATCAAAAAGTCAACACCACCTAGCCCTTTACTACCTTGGCATTCTTATTTTACTGCGTATATAGAATCCCATACCTTCAGCCATAGTCGTATTATTGTTACCGACAAAGCAACAAGTAACAACATGTCGTGCAAAGATCTGAACATACTAATCTTCTCAACTGGGTGAACAAAGAGAATTCAAAATTCTACTATAAAGGAAGATGCACAATGAAGTTCCTCAATCGAAAAATATTCGGTACTCGGAAGTAAATGAAGTAAAACCAAGAGTTGACATGAAACGTTCGTGAATATGAAATATATGTATGCCTAATTTCTACCTTTCATACAAAGTTTGGAGTTTGGCTTTGCTGCTTCCAAAATAAGCTTGTCTACTTTTTTGTAAGAAAAATGAAGAGCATGAAGAGTGTGCTTGGTTCAAACTGATGTGGAGGAAAATAATGTAATCTTATAGCAATTCCTACGTTGAAAATTATAAAATGAGAATGGTTTCCGGTTCCGGTCTCTCATTTTTTATCAAATAAAATTCGATTTGCAGAATATTTTTTCTAATTGAATTCAATCTCAATGAAAAACTTCATACTATTTTTATTGGAAATATTTTGTTAAGCTTACAAGTTTAGGTAGCTTACTGAAAGTCAAACTCTTGACAGACTTTCACTGTCAAGCATGTGGTTGAATGTGATGTTGCGATGAAGTTATTAAATAGAAAAACTGTGTAGTGTGCATGATTTTTCTTAATACTTTGGGATTTGGGTTTATACAGACAACAGACCAAAAAAGTAGTGTCGTGTATGCCAAGTCCCAATGTAATTCGTAAACTCTAGAAAAACTGTAATAGCTAGAAAGGCTTTTCATAATCTGAATGTAACATCATATTCGGGAATTTGTCAAGTTAAAAAGCGATCTGCTTGACACGAAGAGGAAGGAAGGAGATTGAAAACGAAAAATGATGCGACATCCTAATTATTCTCACTTAAAAGACTTAGACTCACCAATCAAAAATGTGATGCTTGTATGGTTATAATGTACCACATATCCCTATCACACGACAAGCTCGACATTTAACTAGTTCCTTGATATTTTTCTTTTGATTGTGCAATCAACTTCATTCCCGTCAGAGTGGAGCAAAGAAACAACAATAATTTGCGGTTGTTCAGATGACTCTTAAACGGATATTTAACATCACGACATGACACATTGGAATTATTGTTAATATTAGTGTCACCTGTTGCATGAACGACATCTGTAAAGCACGCGTTATATCTAAATAGGGTGATAGTGTGATATGCGTGCAGTTCGGATAAAGATGACAATTGCAATGTAGTAGTTTGTGCGATTGTGAGCAAACTGCACTGTCGCAAAGAAGAGGCGGTCGGCTTCGCTTAAATG
>JAQIXW010005599.1:0-10218 GCA_034700685.1 Willowsia buskii | reverse complement strand
CTCCAGCTTCATCCTCCACCTCCATACTGGTATTGAAAGATACAGTTTTCGCTACCTCGGAATGCTCCGAGACAGGCTGCTCAATGGAAGATGGGACATTGGAAATATCAGTGATGAAATTAGAAGGCTCAGAAGTTGCAGCTTCATCCACAATAGTTGAATGATGAGATGCTTCATGATGAACCATTCCGGATCCAGAGTGCTCCGAAATTATATCAGAAGCAACACTAGCTTGGTGACTAAGTTTCTCTACACTGACTGGCTCTTCTTCAAAGACATCAGCGATAGATGTCTCCCCATAAGTGCCGTCCTTTTCTGATTCAATTTGCGAAATGTAGTCCAAGGTAGATACTCTGGGATCCAAGCTTGTGAAATCAACACTGTTTCCTGACGGTATAATTGAAGGGTAATCTATCGGATCTTGGAATTTAGAAAAACCGGCTTCAGGACTAGAATGTCTGGAAAATGTCACCGTCTGAATACCCGCTTGAGTTGTTTGAGGAGGAGCAGAGATAGGTGCAGCTTGTATAACTGGCATGGGACTGTCTCGTTCAGACTCGGAGGGAAATTGTTGCTGGTAATCCTTAAGACATCGAATAACTCCAGTCTTTTCTTTGTAATCTCTTTTTTTCTCTTTTTCTACCACTCTCTCATCGAAATCCTTAATTAGACTTGTCTCCACAGATTTGTCAACTTTTCTGATCACCTCACTCCTTTGACTACAGCTATCAGAAGTTGATTGGTAGTTTGGATGTTGTCGCGGATCCTGCAGTTTGTGCCTACTTTCCTCCTGTTGTCTTTTCCCTTTTCTTTTTTCGATTCCAATGACCCGAGCTTGTTCTACTGCTGCAATCACGGTGGCAGCTAAATCCACTGGAGCTTGTTGCACCTGAACTCGTTCATTTTCCTTAGTCGTCTTTTGGAATTCTGACATCCATTTTGCCATTTCTGCAGCAGCTTTCATTGACTCTTTTTGACAATTGGCAATTGCCAGCTGAACTCTGTCAGTCTCTGGGGAACTTTTCTTGACTGACTCTTGACTTCCTGATGGCCGCAGTTGCTCATTATTGGGAACGCTGTCCGCGCTTCCAGCATTAGGTAAGTTGCTGTGTAATCTCACCTGAAGTGCTTTTTCGATGATTTTTAGACGCTCTCGCTCAGCTTCGTAACGCAGTTGAATTGCAGGTGCAAGAAAATTGTCAAAACTGCTAGTTGTGGTAGCATCATTTAATGAACTTGATTTAATGGTTTCTTCAGATTTGCTGCCACTAGTGGATGCATGTCCGTTGCTTTTCTGTCTTTGTGCGATTGATTGTGAAGATCTCGTAGCTGAAGGCACATATTCGCCATCAGTTTCAACTGTAGTTGTAGAATCGCCAACAGGGCTCCGCTGTGATCGTGGACGGGAACGACGCTTATGTTTCTTAATTCTAGGTGTAATACCATCTTCGTGGTTGACACCATAATCTTCATTTGTCGTTGTACTGAGATCTCCACTTTCTTTGCCAAGAATTTTCCGTGATCCTCGGTCCTCTGGCGACTTTTCCTTTAGTAACTGCTCATTGCTTAAAACGTTTTCTTTACATACCATCCCAGAAGCCCTTGGACCCGTGTTGGGCGCCGCGAGCAAGTCCTTACTCTCACTAGAAAACAACCGCAGCTTTTCCCTCAATACATCCACTATTGATGGAATGGAAGATGGAATGACGAATTCAAATTCGTCATTGGAAGAATTTCTGAGATTGAGATTTTTTAAACCTTCAGCAGATTGGCGAGCCGAGCTGTCTCTAGTATCAATCTGGTGGAGCGACGGAACTGAATCATTTATTTGTCCTAGTCCTAAGTTAATGTTGCTGTTGGATCTATCTAGTAGTGGTTCTGATGATTTTCTGTTCACTTTGGGATATGGCTCATTGTAGACTCTGCCAGGAGTAAGTGGAAAATAAGGTAAAACTCTAGGTCGGGACGGGCTTCTAGGCGTTTGACTCATCGCAGGTGGAGGAGGAATATAACAAGGCCCAGATAAGTCGCACGATTTCCCTCCCACCATAGGAATAGGTGACATGGGTAGAAGTCTTGACAAGTTATCATAAGGTTTTTCCGGCATTCTTGGAAACGACCATCTTCTGTTTTGATTGTTCGAAACTGATTTATTTGTTGCGTTTTGTTGTGCAATTTCACTGCATCTCTTATGAATCGGTTTTCTGTAGAAAACACTGGCGTCTTTCAAAGCTTGTCTTACTTTATACCCTCTATAAAACGCTTGAATTTTTCTAACAGCTTTCTCAACTGTTGAAGGACTTGGAATTCTAGAAAGTTTTGATGATTCATCATGTTCCAAGCTTTCCAGATCGATACCATCTTCACTTTGACTATGTTTTTTCTCCGAAACGACGCTATTTAGTTCCAGGAGGCTTGCACTTGTAGCTACGGCTTTATCCACTTTCTCAACAGGGCTGCCAATATTTGTTTGCGATGTTGGAACTGGAATCTTTTGTAGGAAACTTATGCATTCTCGCTTCACAATGTTTTCGAATTCCGCTAGCAAATATTGAGATTGCTTCGCAACATCCGATTTTCTCAATATGCTTCCTTGCTTCCGTTCCAACAATGGTTTTAGGTATTTCATACTTGGGGACTTTGACGCGATTTCCAATTTCGGCTTCTTTATTTCCTCCTCTAGATTATGAGCTGAGCCTACTTCTTCCCCACTACCACGCAGTTTCCCCTTTAAAGCTATTTTCTGACATTTGCTGTCCAATTCTTTCAGCATTCGTTGTCGTTTCGCTGACTCTGCCTCTTTTTCTTTTGACTCTTTCATTTGTTGAACTTTTCGGCTTTCTTTCTGCTTTTGCATGAATGTTTTCACAGCGTCTGGATCGTATGGTTTTTTCTGCTCCTTTGATGTACTTCTAGACTTATTGGATTTCTTTGGATCGATATATTCCCAAAACTTTGACTTGTATATTGTCTTCTTCACAGGGGAATGCGGTTTGGCTTCAGGGAGAGACGTTTCTGGCATCTTCAGGAACTCGTCTACAGTTTTAAAATCATCTGCTGCGGTTTCTGTTTGTGGAGCAACGGGGCTTTCGTTTGTAGTCGTAGTTTTACCAAATGTTTCTGCTTCAGGATTCGTCTCCTTCAGAATAGCAACTTTACTTGAGGATACTTCTGGTTTTCTCTCTGGTGATAACTTTTTGTTAATTTCAGGCCCACCAAGGTTAGTTGCTTCATTTGATTTCGATTTACATGCAAGATTGGACCCAGAACCGGAAGGTCGCACGTGTCCGTGTCCAGTAAAACTTTTTACTTCAGGGAAGCTGGCTTCCACTTTTGTCATCTTTTTCCGCTGTATTCCATTGCTGGAACCTTGACTAGATTCTTTGGCTGACGCTGCTATAGTTGTTTTACTGCTTTGGACTGTGCCACTATATTTTTTAGCCGTGATCCCATTGGATTCCTGTCAACAATAAATACATAATTACATAAGATTCATTCCACATATATCTCAAAAAAGCAATAAATAAACAGATAAGGGTGTATCCACTCACCTGCACAACACGGCTCATTTGAATACCTTTGGATACTTTGACCTTCTCCACTGTTCGATGAACCTCCATGCCTGGTTTGGAAAATCTATTTTCCCTTTTCACGCTACTTCCTATGTGGGTGTTGGAGAAATGTGAGATGCGCTTTCTGCTTTCACCTTGGTGTTCAGGATCTAAATGCTTCGTTTTCAAGAGAGGAATTTTGCTCCCACTTCCGCCAGATGCTTCATCTGTGGCGTAAATATAGAGCTATATTTTAAAAACACGTTTCAAAGACGCAAAGTCTATTTCTATTAATTCATCATTCAGTTACCTTCATCATTGATTTTTATCTTTCCATGAATTAAAGGCGGTGCCTTTGGTTTCCCCTTTGGAGCTGTAGGTGCTAAAACAAACTTTTTCTCATCACCTAGACTTGAGTTGCCATTTGTAGCAAGCTCCGGAGTTACTGGCTCCACTGGAGTTTTTGCAACGTTGTCGTCTGGAGGCATTTTGAGGTCTGAGCAAAAATAGTGATCAATTTAAAATATTATCAAACTAAGACACAGTCATAGCGCGTATGTATTTAGTCTACTGTTGCATTTACGTAAGATAAACCTAATTTTCTCACAAACCTGTCACCTCCAGTTGCTTAATTGTTTACTGTTTCCTCCGAGATGAATGATTTCAGTAAAAGTGCGCCCGGGATTCCAAATAACATAATAATTTGATGGCATAGCATTAGAGAAACGAGCAAAGCAAGGAGACGTGGGTTCTTTCACGAGTTGTTCAAATGAGGGCAGCAGCAACTGTGCAAATGAAAAACAATTATGCTTATTCAAATTGGAAAATTTCAAATGAATAATTATTATATGTTTTATGATGTTCACCTCAGTTGTCAGTTTGCGGTTAGATGTTAGAGAGTAGCAGCTGATTGCTGGCGATTTTGGATTTAACGATGAATTAGAGATTCAGCCCATTAACATTCCACATTGCAGCACAGAACAACTCAGATTTTCGAACCTCTGCATGTTCCAACTTCCGATCACCAATCCGAAATTCCATGCAGTGCTGCAAACAGTTCAAACATTGCATAATCTTTGAGTTGAATACATATTATGTTAATTCTATAAAGTTGACACCATCACAGAAATCACTAACTGCATATTTCGGAAAGCATTCATTACTCGCACTTACTGATTGATCTTTTCTTTCAGTTTTCCAATAATTTGTATAAAAAAATCATCACTCTCCACCATAATCGTAATCATAATATTGCGTAAAGTCAGTTGTTTTTTGTTTGTTTTGATCTTGATGTGAACGTCCTCCCTCACTTATTGTCTAACATGCATAAAAAGTTTAGGGGTTTCTTGAGATGTCAGCGATAACGTTCAGCGACAACAAAGACCGAAAGTGTACATCACGCGCTCTCTGGATAGATGGAGAACCTATTTCAGATTTCCTCTCTTTCTCTGTCTGCATTGTGGACCTCTATGCTATCATTTGAATGCATAGAGTCGCTTTGGCTAGCCCACTTCTCTACCGTTTCATCACAAGTGTATTAACAGACAAAAAACTAAACGTCGTATGAACGTACTATGAATGCATACGGATTCCTGTGTGGTTTGGCTTGGTGGTAGCGGTCTCATCATAACGTGCGGCAAGACAGCAGAAATGCAGAAATGTGTATATGAGAAGAGGCAGTTGAGAAGGAAAGATTGATCTTCGGAGGCTGAGTAGAGGTGCTTTTGTGTTTGTGGTGTGACACACTTGAAATTCGTCGGTTCGGCATTCAGCATTTTGATCATCATCATCATCGAACATTAAATTTTATTTTTTTGATCCGTTATCCTAAATGTCCTACACCAGGAAAGCATAATATTTAATGAAGAAGTGGACTTAATTGTTTGTTGAAGACTTTATATCAAGATATTATACATATTGTGTGATTTTATTGACTATTGTTCACGAGTTTGTTTCTCCAATCTCCAAAAAATAATCTGTTGTGTGTCAACGGTGAAGGTTGTTGAGTAAGTAGGAACCGTTTTTTAATCACTGCCTTCGGGTGAAGATGTTTAGAAGCAAAAAGGACGTTGATGCTCATGTTCGAGACATATTTTCCAAGTGTAAATCGGAAACTGAGGTGAGATCTTTTGATTTGATTGAGAATTCAGGTATTTTTAGCCGGTACTTTTGTGTCTTTCTTGACTAGTTTCTTGACATCAACTATGTCAGTGCTTGCTATTTGAAGTTTAGACCACAACTCGTTGACTATAAACAATAGCGTCAAGTCAACTGATGAATTGTAAAATCTGGAAATATCTGTGACCTGTGACTCATTATATCGGATATATCTTATCTTGACTGGTTTGTAGTTAACAACAAAAGAGGGATTTAAAAAATTAATATATCGTTTCTCCTCATTCTTTAGCGTCTGCAGCTCTGTTTTGGAATAGCGAAGCAGTACTCCAGGATAAGAGAATTTGAGAGTGCCCGACGATATGTAGAGACTTACATAAATTCCAACCCTTTTAACGTCGCTGAAGCTCACAAACTTATGGGAGATGTAAGTTTTATAAGATCCATATAATTTAAATGTTAATGTTGATTTTTTGGTGATAGTGATTGCAATATGGATTACTGCTCAAAATAAGTTTTACATGAAATACATATCTGTTTTGTAGATTCAATTGGAACTTGGAAGCCACGAGAAAGCATTAGAAAGTTACAAACTATCATTCAATGAGGATAACTCCCGAGAAGCGCTTAATCGAGGTAAAAAATATTCAATATTCCAAATAAACTTGTGTTACACGTATCAAAGTGGAATTAGAACATACTACATGTTGTATATAACCCTTTTCTTTGCAGTTTGTGATCTTCTAGCTCAGGGATTTGGCGAATCCGAAACCGCAGAATCTAAGAAAAAGTGGCTTGACATGCAAAAATCAACCGGAATAAGTACCCCGACATCCTCAGCAAGTAGTCGACCAAAAATCAAATCTCACCCCTCACCATTTACAAACGGAAATACCAATCCCATTTTATCCAATTATTACATGTCATCACCAACGATTACCCCCAATGGCAATAGTGTTGAACTTAAGATAAGGCATTTGGAACGAAGACTCGATGATGGACTTGGAAAGATGTTAGACCAGGGTTCCCAGATCTTGGAACAACTTCAGCAGATGTTGGAAATCAAAAAAGATATGAAAGATCTTGCGGACAAGGTGGACCATGTTGCCACCAACCAAGAACACATGATGGGAGAAATGAGAGACCTCAAAGAAAAACACAAGGAAACCCAGAAGTTGGCTTTGGAGAACCAAAAAGTCTTGCAGGCAATGCAGAAAATGCGCTTAACTGAGAGCCGTATTGAGCAACCGCCACCAGCCTCCACTTTCCAAAACCCTGCAATGGCCCTTGCTCCTCAAAATTTATCTACTCGCGACTCTGCATCAGTTCTGGAATACACCACTCCAAGAAAGTCTGAAGAGAGCAAAGAACCTGTTTATTCACATACTCCAATTAATCTTTCTGGAAGATTGAACACAGAATTCGCAATCAGTAACAACCCACCACCATCGATTCCTGTTGTTAATACAACAACCTTTGGTGGTGTTGTAGCGCCTGCTTTCTCGTCATTGTCATCTTTAAATAAGAATACAGAAGAAAAAAAGGCAATCATTACTACTAGTACCCCAGCTTCAAATTTTAATTTTGGCTTTACTGCCGCTAACGTCTCACCAGCAGCACCAGCATCAGTTCCGTTGACCTCAGCGGTGGACGGTGGTTCAACTAAAAAGCCTGAAGAAGAGTTGCAGTCAGCTTTCCCAGGACTAAACTTGTCTGGCAAATTTAGTTTTGCTGATCTTGCTAAGACTAATAATACCTCCAGCCCTTCCTTCTCATTTCCCAGTGTAGCAGGTACTCAGGCATTCAGTGGTGTAGGAGCCCCACTTTTTTCGTCGCTCCCTTCTGCAAATACTGCGGCGAGCGAGAAACCCGTCAATACTTCAGTCAATCTTGAGGAAGGGGAAGACGATTTTGTTCCAACTGCCGAGTTCCAACCGGTGATTCCATTACCTCCGTTAGTCGAAGTGAAAAAAGGAGATGAGAATGAGAACACCATTGCTGAATATAGAGCGAAACTCTATCGTTTTATTGCTGAAACTAAGGAATGGAAAGAACGCGGTGTTGGCAATGTCAAATTGCTTCAATCAAAGTCTGATGCCAAGAAATGTCGGGTGGTGATGTGGCGAGAGAAAGTAGGAAAGCTTGCCTGTAACTTTAATCTGTTTCCTGATATTAAGGTAACCAATTACCAGAATAATCCGAAGGTTCTTTGCTGGAAATGTCAGGATTTTACAGAGGAACCTGCATGGGAAACCTTCACACTGCGATTTGGTAACGAAGATAACGTAAGTGTTTTGGTTTTTTTCTTGTCTAACTTAGTTTAATGTCTAATGTCTACAGTATGAGCATATACTAGAAAAGCAGCTATAAGCTGAGAAGCATAATGTCATAATGTATTAATACATATTAATTAATTATTGATAATAAGAATTTAATACATATTAATTAATTATTGATAATAAGAATTTAATACATATTAATTAATTATTGATAATAAGAATTTAAGAATTACTAAGAAATTGTTAGTTGATCAAAATTGTTTTCTTCTGTAATTTGCAGTGTGCGCACTTCAAGACCGAAATGGAACGTTTGGCAACATTAACTGTGGCAGCTACTGAAAGTTCTCCATCTTCAGCTGCAAAAGTGTCCAGTCCAGCGGCTGCCCCTAAAAATTCCGAAGCAAAGCAAGTTCAAGTTCCCCTATCAGAATTATTCAAAAAGCCTGAAGGAAGTTGGAACTGCAATGCTTGTTATTGCACTAACGCTAGCGAAGCGACGTCATGTGTTGCTTGCCAAACCTGCCGGCCTGGTTATGAACAAGTTCCAACAGCCACGGAGGCTCTGCCAGAGATATCGCAACCAAAGTTCAGCTTTGGATTTCCAGCTGCAAATACAGCTGCACCAACGTTCAATTTTGGATTTGGTAATAGCATCAGCTCAACCACTCAACAAACAGCGGTTACTACGGATAATGTAGCCCCTTCTGTGGAGACTGTTGAACCCAAGAAAGCAGAAGACGAAGCTGCACCGGCGTTTCCAGGACTAAATTTGTCTGGAAAGTTTAGCTTTGCTGATCTTGCTAAAAACAGTCCAAGCTCTACTCCTTCCTTCTCATTTGCCAGTAGCACCCCCACAGATAACCAGGCATTCAGTGGAGCAGGTGCTCCACTTTTTTCATCCCTTACCCCTGCAAGTAATGCAACAGTTGACAAAACTGCCAATACTTCGGGTACCGCTGAGGATGGCGGTGGTGAAGACGATTTTGTTCCAACTGCCGAGTTTCAGCCGGTGATTCCATTACCTCCGTTAGTCGAAGTGAAAAAAGGAGATGAGGATGAAAACACCGTTGCTGAATATAGAGCGAAACTTTATCGTTTTATTGCTGAAACTAAGGAATGGAAGGAACGTGGAGTTGGCAATGTCAAATTGCTTCAATTAAAGACTGATCCGAAGAAGTGCCGTGTGGTAATGTGGCGAGAGAAAGTAGGAAAACTAGCATGTAACTTCAACTTGTTTCCTGATATCAAGGTAACCAATTACCAGAACAATCCGAAGGTTCTTTGCTGGAAATGTCAGGATTTTGCGGAGGAACCTGCATGGGAAACATTTACACTGCGATTTGGCAACGAAGATAACGTAAGAACTATTAAACCTTCTTGTAATTTACAATAATTTAATAAGATGTTACTACAACACATTGTGAGCAGAATAAATTAAATTTCTTTTGTGATGGTGGATAGTGTAGATCGTTATTGTTTGTGCTCAGGAGTAAAGTTGGTGTATTTTTCTCTTTGCAGTGTGCGCACTTCAAGACCGAAATGGAACGTTTGGCAACATTAACTGTGGCAGCTACTGAAAGTTCTCCATCTTCAGCTGCAAAAGTGTCCAGTCCAGCAACTGCTTCCAATGGCGGAGATAAGCAAGTTCCCCTATCAGAATTATTCAAAAAGCCTGAAGGAAGTTGGAACTGCAATGCTTGCTATTGCAGTAACGCTAGCGAAGCAACGTCATGCGTTGCTTGCCAAACCTGCCGGCCTGGTTATGAACAAGCTCCAAAAGCCACAGAGGCTCAGCCAGAGATATCGCAACCAAAGTTCAGCTTTGGATTTCCAGCTGCAAATACAGCTGCACCAACGTTCAATTTTGGCTTTGGGAACAATAACACCTCATCTACAGTGCCATCAGCAATTGTAACGACTACAACTGTGGATGGCGTTGCGCCGAAAGAACCTGAAGCAACCAAGGAGTCGGCTTTTCCTGGATTAAATCTGTCGGGAAAATTTAGTTTTGCCGATCTGGCTAAAAACAACAACTCTACTTCGACTTTCTCTTTTGCCAGCACTACTACAAGTAACCAGACATTCAACGGAGCGGGCGCTCCATTGTTTTCGGCACTTTCGTCAGCTAACAGTAGCGTGGTGGAGAGAACTGCCAATACTTCGGGTACCGCTGAGGATGGCGGTGGTGAAGACGATTTTGTTCCAACTGCCGAGTTTCAACCGGTGATTCCATTGCCTCCGTTAGTCGAAGTGAAAAAAGGAGATGAGGATGA
>JAQIXW010005598.1:0-10219 GCA_034700685.1 Willowsia buskii | reverse complement strand
CACATATAAAAAGGGCAGAAATCCTTGAGAATGAACTTTTAGCTTGACTCCTTAACAAGATAGGAGCCAGCATTCTTTAATACGATTTTCTCAAAAGTTTAACATTAGGACTTGTACTTACGCTTTTCCACTCTCTAATTACATTAAGACTGGCTACGAAGTAATCTACAGAAACTGAACTCGATAGAGAAATCGAATGACAATTTAGCTTATCGCTACACACGTGGAATAATAATTCCTTACAATTTGTGTGCGCGAGTGAGAAAAAAGGAAAGAATTAATTCTTATCACAATTATTCAAATGACTTACTACTCCACGTTGACCTAAAACGTGTTCTACAGTCACAGGGTTGACAGTTTCAGAGCCTACCACCACTCCTGGCATGGACTGGTGGTAAGCTGAGTCTTTAGACTGTGTGAATCATGAACACTGAGGCAGTCCCGCATTCCTGACTAAAAAGTTCCCTGAAACCTTTCGTAACATCATGCAATAGATGCATAAGGAAATTTATTTCTCTGCATGTATGCATAGTATGTATGCACCCAAAATCCGGACTTATCACCCTATATTAACGGTATCACCCTCCTCATTTTAGAGGAGAACCTAGTCCTTCGATGTAGCCATTATGGCAGCTGTAGATTGTGTGTCTGATATTGAACGCATTGTGAAAGTTTCATTAAAACGTAAAATACTGTAAAAAATTACTATTTTGGAGAATGATTCAAGGAGTGACTATAGAATATGGAAAAAATTCATTGAATAATGATTCGATTTGGAAACTTTGAGCACGTGGAAATGAGTCCCTTAAAAATTCAGTGAACCATTTCGAGTATGTAAATATTTTAAAATTTAATAGAGGCTGAAAGAATGGTAAACGGGTACGCAGTCTGCCTAGAACTATCATCAATGGCTTTAGCCAAAAATATACAATGACTGGTTACCATAAGGTTACCTTCTTTTCTGCGAAAAATGTTTGGAAAATATTACTGGAACAAGTTGCTGAAATAAGTGAGTGCCACGGAATCCTGTTGTCCATGTGCTATCTCCACTTATGAATTCATACTCTGCAATATGAATGAGACAGCTTTGGAATATATGTAGCAAGACATTTAAATTAATTGGATACATGGTGAAAATTGTCTTTAAATTTTATGATTTAATCAATTATAAGAATACGTTCTTAAGCAAAGAAACATCACAGCCCGAGAATAACAAAAACTGTGTTTTGTGTCTCTTGCTCGCTATCAGGATAACGCGTTTGTTGTAAAAGCTTCAGCGTAATTTCGTTCGTTTTTTGGCTGCTTCTAAATTTGACAAATGGATATTTTAAAATATCAGGAGTATACAAAAATTTCATTGAAGTCGATCTCAAATTATCACGAAGATTTTAAGAAGTATAATTCAAATATGTATAACAAATTGTATGGATGTGATGACTTTCTTGTACTTTGTCGATGTTCTGCAAAAAACGGTGCATCTAAAAATAACGGCTATTCCCCCAAAACTTAAACACATCACATCACGCATCACACTGATCATCAGATCATAATGATACCTGACATTAATTATGGTGAGTTTTGGCTTCCTAACTGGAATCTTGCTAGTCGTAGAAAAACCATAATTCTTTAATAACATCGTAAAACAGTAAAAGATCCATGCAATTTCTACGTAATAAAGAAAAAAATACCATACAAGTCATCCTGTCAATTCAAATTCAAACTCAAACTAAATTCTGAATTACTTTTATCCATGAGACAAGAAGAAGAATAAGTGATAGCTTGAATTCAATCTATATAATAGAAAGTAACTTATATAAACCATTTGATATAATGTTTTTCCTTCCTGAATATCATTTCCCGTCTGACATTTACTTGCTTCCTGGATTCCTACCTATTCGTTCGTTGACGTTCTATTGTTTGACACATATCTCGAGGCTATGAGTAATTCAAAAATCATATAAATTTGCTGGAACTCTTATTGAAAACTAAAGTTTCAAAACTTTCCTTAGTTTTTTGCCCACTAGTTTGTGAATATTAAGTTACATTGTGGAATAGCAGAGAATACACACATACTATGGATAGATTTTCCTACTGGCTATACTTCAATGCCCTTGCATATTATTGTTTGCATGCTTTAGCAACAACTCATGCAGGCCTGATGGCAAATATTTGCAATGAGAGTGAATACAGCCAACAAAATCTGGCAAAAATTAAAGAAAGCTTAAAAAGTTTTGTAAGCAAAATAGTATCTCCTGTTTTATACCACTTTATAAATCCACATCACTGCAATCTACCACAAAACGTGCTTTACGGTACCGTCACCATTTCAACCACAACATTATCTGGGTTTGGTTCGTCACAAGCCAAAGTTTATATTGCAGGTGAATCTTTCATTAAAAATGACAAAGTGAATGAGTTCTTGAATGAATATCAGCTCAACAATTCGGTGGAACCACCGAAAGGTTTCACGCGAGTAATTCATATTTACATGATTGTATATAATTCGCCTGAAACAATTGATCGTAAATCAATGTGGCCTTCGTATTTGGAATTTTATAATCGGTATATTTTGAACCCTTACTTTGCCAATACAAAATTGCAATCAATGCTACTAAACATTTATGACTCTGATCTATTATGTGACGGATATTTTAGGCCGTATGATATCCATTTAAGTACATTTGTTGTAACAAAAGTCCTAGATACACAAGATATAATTGGTATTACTGGATATAAGTTTATGGAACTGTTAGATGAAAATAACTTCATTGGCCAAGCACATACTAATAAACTGATTTTGCTGATTACACCGAGTGAATACAACAGCATATATGCACATTGCCCCTATTGCACAAAGGATCGAGCAAAACGCCCAGCAGCAAGCTGGTTTAATTTGAGTTCTTCAAATGTTAGAGACTTGTTAAGACTTGGATATTCGCACCTTAACAAAATCGTTAGAAGAGAAATTTTCTTACTTAAGCTCGATACGAAATATTTCCGACAGTATTCGAATTTAATAACAAGCCCGGCCACATCAGCATTCAGGAATATTGATTTTGAAATATTTAAAGCTGGAGCACCTCAAAATTACACACTTGTCATCGATAATTCTTATCAAATGGAATATGGGTTTTATCCATCTTACCACCCCCTTATTTTTATTGGTCGCGAATGGTCACCAACGTTAGTAACTGGTACCGTTTTTGAACAGTTTATTACTTGTGATGGGGGCTATGTAGAAACAATGTTTTCATTCCGTGGATTTATAACAGCATTTGATGAACCCACGTGGTCACTAATAGCTATATTATTTGCGCTCATGGTTTACATTTACCACAAGGTAAAACTAATGAACAAACAAAATAAAATGAAAGATGGTGTACTTTTCCGGCTACTGGAGAGTATCTTGGCAATACTTCGTATATTCCTATATCAAGGAACAGAATTTAAAAGAACTCATCTTTCTTTCCCAAATCAAATTTGGACCTGCTGTATATTCATAATCGGTTATTTTTATCTGGGAGACAACATTGGCAAATTAACAGCACCCAACTGTTCTGTCCTTTTTGCAAAGTTTGAAGATATTTTAAGCAGAAATTACACTTTCTATTATACATTACTCGTAAACCATGTGACATTCACGAGGCCTTTTAAATGTCAGCACACCAAAAAGCTTTGCAATTTTTATGAGTTTTCCGAGTTTGGTTATCTTTTAAACAACGCATTTTTGCGAAACTTATCGAATGTGACAAAAGAAGAGAAACCGTTTCAAACAATTGGCGAATACCATTCGGAACACGAGAGTTTAGATACAGAGATTTTGGAATCAAACGAAACTCATGTGGCTTTCTCATGTACCTTTTTGTTCAGAAAGGGGAAGTATGGTGAACAGAAAGCAATATTAAGATGGTCTGACACTCTTGAGCGTAATGAACCAATGTACCGACGATATTTTGAATATTATAGTCCCAATGCCATAATTTCTAAAAGTGATGAACAGCTTGTTAGTCATTACAAGGGATGGGTGTTTTCCAACTGGGGAGATCCTTGGATACTTAGCAGATATAAAGCTGTATGGTCATCTGGCATTTACACATTTTTGAGTCGTTCAATGTCGTCTTTTAGTCATCGTGCCAATTCAATCGATCCTAAAAAGTCTAATAGCGATGACAGTTTGGAAAATGAATTTGTTGTTTTGCTTGGGTCAAATACACTTGTTATATTTATGATGCTCCTAATTGGCGTGTTGGGAGCCTTTCTGTAGCTAGTGGCGGAAAACCGTTTGTCCGTATACTTAAGAATAACTCTTTGGGCAAGTCTTTTCGGCATAAGTATATGCAAGATATACAAAGCGTTAGTAAGGTCGTCCTTTCAAGGTTTAAGTAAACTTTTTGCCGTCAAATTTAACCTAATAATGGAGTTTTTGGTTGAAAAGAAAGTTTTGGGAATCCGGAATTACTCTATGAAATGAAAGCAAGCTGGTTAGCTTTAAGATAGCAAATAAATTATATGTACCGGTGGTTGGTTATCGATAAAAACATCCTAAACAATTACCATTATTTGGTAACATTCATATGAAAAAGCAATAGCTGTGCATTTGCTTTATATGGTTGGAAAAAGTATTTGCAGTTTTAAAATAAATGAACACCGTTTAGTAGTATAATATATTTTGATTACGTTGCTTACTAACTTAATAATTACTTTGTTTATAACCAACAGCTACCGTTGAATTAAAATAAACAGCGTATATTACATGGGTTTATACCTTATACGGTTTATACCTTATACGGTCTTACATTATACGGGTTTTAAAAATGTTCAATCAATAAGCATGCTAAATGAATGCGACAAGATGCGACTGTCATGCATCACCTATATCTGGCTAAAAGTGATGCAAACGTTTCATATATCAATAAAAAGCGCAATCAAGAAAGGAAATTTAGAATAAAAATTAATAAAACACTTTCAAAACTAATATTTGGCCATTTAGTAAATGATTATCATTGATTTACATAATTACGTTGGTTTCTTATTCCGGTAACCAGAAGTTCATAACCAGATAATTAAAACCGACAAAACCACATCGAGTTGCATATGTCACAACAAAAATTGTCACAGTATTGAAAGTTGAACAACAACTACTATATAACTATTACATATTTTAAAATCATTCAAATTGTTTTTATGGTATGTAAATTTTATGTACAGTAGCAACAGAAATAAATTCATGCCGACAATTTATTTTATAAAAATTGTTTCAGTAATATTGCTGCAGTTTCTCTACCCGTAAATACATTTGCATTATGTACATGATCCATTTTCAGCAAGACTTTATTTGTGTTTGACATAAACAAGCGAAAACTATCCTCATAATTGGTAGTTCTCTGTACTTTGTATTCTTGCAGTGTGATTTGTAAGCAGGCATGATAAAATTCAATAGTCAACTTCAATAATAGAAGCCTAAACCTAGGGTTTTATTTGTTTTAAAATCTTATATATGGAGCGAGGATGTATGTGGAGGCTACTTTAGTGCGGTTTCAGTGGCTCCACTTGACGCCTTGTTAATTAAAAATGTCAAATAAATAAGTCCATGAAAGAACATAAAACTATAAAAATTAAGTAATTCTAGATGTTAATTGTTTATGACGTGGCTCCAAAAAACGTACAGAGGAAAATTTTCTACCTAAACTGTTTATTCTCATTGGATAAATTACTGTATTGGCATTAAAATTTCGAAACTGAAACTTTATTCTCGTTAGTTTTGCATTCATACATTTCATGGTATTTTGGAAGTAAAAATTATTGAAATAATCATTCTTTGAACGAAAAGAGTTACCTGCAATCGTATATATGAGCTTGTTTTCAACGACTTTTATTTTATTTTAGACGAGCATATTTTTATTTTATTGGTTCAAGAGCATCTGTTTTGTCGCCCGAAATTTTTTACTGTCAGCTGGAAAGTTAAAAAATTGTTAATCCTTGGTTTCAATGGCAGAATAAATCAAGCCATAACATTTTCAGAGAAGTTATATAGTAAATCGTAGATAGGTTTATTTACCATAAATTGTTTCTAACAATTGTATATCATGCAACCAGATTTCATATAAAAGCACTACTTTAAAACCCAAGAATTCATTCATTCGTTAAAACTTCATACTTCTTGCCTGCATTGACACATTTCTCTACTTGTAATAAGTTTCCAGAAACCTGTATGCAAAGATGCAACAAACTATATTTTTCTACTTGCTGTTACTATTTGGTGAAAATTATTGTCAGCAATGTGAACCAGAGGAGGCAAGCGCTTCCAAGTTATTATCATTATTGTATTCCTTGCGTTAAAATATTTTAAATTGCTAACGATTTTCAAATTTTCAGTTTTAGTGTAAAAATGGAGACTGCATCCACGAGCAGTGGGTTTGTGACAAAGTATCCGATTGCGAGGATGGGAGCGACGAAGGAGAATTGTGTAATTCTTGCGCAGACTATCAGGTAAATGGTTACGATTCGGGTCATTTATCAAAAAATTACTCGTTCAAAAATGCGAGAGAAGTATTTTTTTTCCAAAAACATAAATTTTACGCTTTTCAGTTTCAATGTGATAGTGGTGAATGTATCCCAAAATTTTGGATGTGTGATGGATCCAACGATTGCGAGGACATGAGTGACGAATCCAGTGAGAAATGTAATTCTAAGTTGCTTTCGTTCATCAAAGAAATCTGAGATTTTTTATGAAGAAGCAAGAAAGTTAAATTTGTAAGCATTTTGCAAAAGGACAAATGGAAAAAACATTTCTTTCAAAATTAATTTTTCTGTGAATTCAAGTAGAAATAAATATATTGGATTTGTGGTTAACATTGGCAAACCCCCGTTTATTTGAGATCTATTAAAAATTGTGAATTAATCAGTACGAAAAAAGTATCATGTGGCTTGGCAAATTTCAGTTTTGATTGAAATAAGATAATTTAGTGCAGCACAATAACAATAGTAAACAACTTCATATGAAATTTAATATAACTTTGCTTCGTATGATTTTAAGTAACTGGAAGACATGTAGCATATGCGTATTCACGATAGGATAGAAAGGACTTCAAAAGAAGAAGCATACACGTTATAACCAACTTCATATGGCATACCCCCTTCCAATGGTCTAACAATGCGTTTTAAATATCCTTGAACTCATTCGTTTTACTGCAAATACACTCTGGGCACAAGGACTGCTTGTATATTGTAATTGACTGAATTTATTTCCCACGAATTTATTAAAATGAAAACGCACACCAGATCATACCAGTTGAATTTCACTATTTTTTTGCGTTAAAACAAGGAAATACTGGCCATGGCACATAAAAACTGTGAAATGCAGCATGTACCAAACGTTTATCTTGCCTTAGTTTCAAGTACGTTCAAAGAAGTTGATTTGCTAATTGCAAAAAGTATTGACGTAATATTGGTTCCTTGTTAAAAAATGTTGAAGGTGTGCTCCCGGTTATACTTATCCGTGTTATTATTGTATGTAACAGGGAATACGGAAATCTCATCATGAAATATTATCTCGTTAAATTATGTTTTGAGCAGAAGCAAACAAGGTAGCATATTCTCATTACCAGTTGCGAATTAAAAAATACGACCCAAATACTCGGAAGCCATCAGATATATCAAATCTTACTACAAATTTGAAATCCGCACGAAATTTCATAGGTCAAAAAGCATTTTTAAATACTTATAATCCTAAACGAAAAAATTTCTCAGTGCTGCAAAATGTTTATTACATGGTTATATTATATTAATTAGGCGCTGGATCCCGTTACCAAACGAAAAGGGGTGGGAAGTACAGTGGGAGAGAAGGCGATGAGGAGTTCATCAACTTCCATAAACTGATACGGGTTGTCAGCCCTGATGGCGATCTCACTCCATCCGTGTTCCACGCTTTGTCTCGAGTGGAGAACAACAAATTCAAGATTGTTCCCGAGATGTGTTTTAGTATCGGAGATGTTCTTCATGCTCCTGTCCCCAAGGAGCTGGGGGGGTTCCGGTTTCTGCCACCACCTGAGAAGAAGGTCACTAAAGCTGAGATGATAAGGCATGCCATCATAGATGTAGCGGTCTCCCGGGTTGAAGCAATTTCTCTTTGTGACGACATCGAGTACGGGTGCCACTTGGGGGGATGGGTGGGTGCTCTAATTGACGATTACTTCCCGGTCACCAAGACTGTTCACCATCCGACCACCTTCAATGAGTATGGTCGTGCACTCGTAGAGGAAATGAAAGCCTTTCTTGCCGTGGGGAAATCCATCCTGCTAACCGGACCATCTGGTTATGGTAAGTTTTAAGGACCGTAGTCATTAAATTTTTTAAGGTTCCCAGTCATTAAAAATAGTGGGCCTAAAATAGTGGGTCTCCCGAAAAAATTACTGGCCCGGCCACTAAATCTGACCCATTAACTTTAATGTTTCCAGTCCTTATTTATGTTGGTGTTTTATTTTGTTTTGTTTCCAACAGGCAAGTCTTCGCTAGTGGATACGTTCTTCCCACAGAAGGAATATCCCAGAATCAGGACTAGCGACGCGGTGTCGATAATTAAACCTGCTCTCCATCTGGGATTTGTCTTCGAGGAATTCGAACCCCATTGCATCCAAGAAGATAAGAAAAAGATGGATTACGGCACGGTCCTTACACTCATGGATGAAGGTGACGTCAGGAGGACGTATGGGGTCACGATGCTTCCAAAGGATATGCACCGCATCTTCGTGTCCATGTCTGATCGAGAAACCATCATGACAGGCCTCATGGCCAGCCTTAGCGTCAGGGAGAAACCCAACGAGGTCAACGAAAAGATGGTTGCCATTGGAAGGCGGTTACATTCTGTGCTTGTGGAAAAACCAGTGTACGATAAGGCGTCTTCTGATGCTGTGATGACCACAAGCACCAAGTTGGGACCTGATGGCAGCCTCATCACCATCACCGAAGACCCCAGGGAACACGTGAAGGGGATCTTTAGGAACTTTGGAGTGAAGAATTTGGGTGGCAACCTCTCACAGAAGACTAAGGAGAAGCATGTGAGGAACCTTCACGCCTACTTCGCCACTGTTCCAAAACCGGCGGCTTCTACTACTGCTGCAGCGGTTCAATCTCCTGTTGCTCCACCACCGCTCTTGACACCTCGTCCAGGTATTGGAGTCTCTGGACGCATCCGAGAAATGACCCCATCTTCATCTGCAACTTCTTCCGTTGCTACTACTCCGGTAACCACCACTCCCGTGACCACCACTCCCGTGACCACCACTGCGGCAACCACGACACCAGAGGAGGAATGGAAACATCTCCACCTAGCACCAAGGGGTGCTTCCGCCACCGTTGCTCCTTCTGCTGATGTCACTTCCAGTCGTCGCTCAATTCAATTATTGAACTACGGCTCAGCTTTTTGTGATGCTATTGGTGCTCGTGATGGTGGCTTGGAAGCTCCACCGCCTCCAGCTCAGGTTCCACGACGCCCATCCTCAACCCTTGCGAACGACGATGATGACTTTGTACCTTCTTCAAAGATTCGTAAGACGGGGGGAACTGAGAAGACTGAAAAAGAAGGATCAACTGAAAAGGGCGGGAAGGAGAACAAGAAGAAGACTAGTCGAAAAGGAAAGTCTAGGAAACCACCGACAAGACGACGCTCTTCGCGTGCAAAGAAGTAGTAGGTAGGTAGAAATACCAAGTGCAGAGTGTGTACCACCGGTGAAAATTTTGTTGTTATTCGTATATTCTAACCATTAAACATTACTAATGTACAATTAATTAAATGATAACATATGTACATTACAATGTATTATTATAATTAATTAATTAAAATGATAACCATGATAAGCTTTAAAAATGTAACCAACAAATAAAATGTACCTAATTAAAAAATCATGAATTAAATAAAAGATAACCGTTAAAATTCTAATAACCATTATTTTCCCAACTGCTATTTATTATTCACATTTAAGATCTGAGCAACCATTCATTCATTCATAGCGATGAAGTAATTTAACGGCCCACTTTACCGGCCTCGGTACATTAATTTTCAAGAAAGTCATTTAAGGACTCTGGGCATTAAATGTATTAAGGACTTCAGGCATTAAATGTATTAAGGACTTCAGGCATTAAATAAGTGACTGAGACAAAAAGACAGAGACGGCGTGGTGCGTGCCAATAGACAAGTTGAATTCTTAAATTCTATGACATG
>JAQIXW010005597.1:0-10221 GCA_034700685.1 Willowsia buskii | reverse complement strand
TACCAGAATATATGCATATCACCAGAAATTTCGAAAATCGAAATTTTAGTGATCCACCAATGCTGACAGTTGCTCAGAACCATATCAACGAAATAAGTTTTACTTTTTATCGTTTATTGTAGGATGTTAGGTTTTTAGATGGTACGTGATTTTTCAGGATATTTGCATAAATGTTTATTCAAGATAGCTATTCATAACAAAATTTTCACGTTCTTAGAAGCTTTACAGCCCGAAACGTGTTCTTGGCAATATTTCTAAATCCAACCAGTAAAGTTGTACGCTGAATTTTCCTATAACCTTTATAAGAAATACGCAATGGCCTACAACTCTTTACAAATCTTTTGATAGCCTTTCCTTTCAAATCAGACGGCCACCTATACCTACGAAGATCTGCTAAAGTGCGTATTGAATACTTGTTAAATATTCCAGCCAAATCGAACAAACTTACATAAAGCAATGATACCAAACTTATCATATTTACCACATGAAATAACTCTAGTCCTGTAAGCGCCTCTCTATACTCAATTATTACACAATTACACGCTATCAAAAGAGCTGTCATCAAAGCTTCACTTGGTATCAACATAATTGTATATGTATCCATCAACATTGCAAAAACAAGTTCAAACTCTCTATTTAATTTTGGTAGATTATCCGCAGTTCTGGCAATACTAACTGTAAAATATTTATTTTTATTTAGACCCGGGCGAAATTCCGATTTCATTATGATAGCCAGCATAGGTAATGCAGCAATGGAATATGAAAGAATGTAGCCTTTCAAAAGGGCGGTGGCGATTATAAAGAAATTTGCAATAAAGCACATAACTAGCCTCAGTAAAGAGGATTCAGGAAATAAACTAGTGTAGAATGGAGGAGCGTCAGGAAATATCCAAATTGATAATGAGCAGGTGACGCCCACGAGAATCATTGATGTTGGCAGTGTTATTATTCCGGCGTCTAAAACTTTACAAATGATTGAGTTTTTGTAAACCTTTTGGTTAAGAAGAGAATCTGAAAATTAGAGAATAAAATTATATTATTATTATGATATTTAGAATGATTATTAGATAATTATTAGATAAGTTATTAAATATTTTTGTAAATATTACCATTAAAATGTTCGACGTAGCTTTCAAACAAATTTTGAACCAGAGTGATGGTTTTAGTGTCTTTACGCATTACATAAAGGCATAAAAGCACTGCCGCCATGAAGATAAATATGAACAAGCTTATCCCCAAATATTGTGGAGAACAATTTGAATGAGAGATACAAGTTATTGCATAGATTGCGGGCAAAATGGTATGAACTATTGAAAATATTGTGTAAGGCAAAGCAAATAAAAGGAAATACTTGCTGGATCTTGGAACGTATTTTTTCAGGTTATCTTCCCAAACAAAGTCAATTGCATGGAGGTGGTATAAAATCATACCATATTTTTTCAGAAACTGTAGATTCTCATCGGAAATCATTTTAACAAGCAGAACAATTGTGATTTTTGAAATGTTTTGTGTTGCTGCAGACAAATCAAAAAGGCGTCTAGATTATGGTAAGCATTTTATTTGTTTTACAGTTATACCCGCACATAAAATCCAAAACCGTTGGAAAAATATATTCCGACGTTCATTTACAAATATTTACAACTTATATGATTGGCTGAATTCGTAATCTTTTAGTAGAAAGTTGAGCAGATCAAATCCCGTAGCGACTTCAAGTAGCCCTAAAAGTATTCCCGTTATGAACAGAAATATCACCAATCCGTTCATATGTAGACCTATTATATCAGCGTTTTTCTCGTTCTTTAGAAGTTTCTTTACCTCTGTTTGACAAAAAATTTAAGAGTGAAATTAGATTGTAATAAAATTTTGTATATTTTTTAAAATCCATTTTTATAATAACCTTGTTTTAATAACCACAAGTGTCCTTGTTGTTTCTCTGTTATTCTATGAAATAACTCTTCAAACGAGCAAAGTTTCCGGTCAAATTTGTAAAGGTTGTCCATTGCCGTATGCAATTCTTCCGTATATTTCAAGTTTATTGCAGTAAGGGTGAGACACGAGCCTAACGCCAGTGCCAAAGCCACATTTTGCATATGTTGAGGAAGTGATACGGAGTTGGGAATTAGGATGTATTTGAGAATAAGGTAAATGCAGAGAGAAACATAGGCTGATAAGACGCACAACGAGAGATAGAACGGAATAAGTTTTTTAGGATTCTTCTCAAGGACAAACTTCTCATTTTGTATATCCAACCGGGAAAGATATGGATACAAAATCTTTCCATATATCTTTTCGCGCATTTCGCATGCCTTCCACATCAGTGGGGTTGCCATGGTTAGTTTTTAGAAATATACGTGGCAAATTACTTTATTTAAAAATTCTCTAAAGCGCATATACAGAAGTATATCAGGAATACAAATGGATAATAGAAAAGTTAGTTAGCAATAAAGTCATATTGAAATTTAATTCATGTAATACATTACATTTGAAATGTCAGTATGAAAAATAAATTAAACCTTTACCTTTGCCACAGTGTTATATAATTTGCGTCATTATATATACCTAGCAAAATGGCAAGATGAGTTACGACTGATTGGGTTATGTCGTAAGCCTAAATACATAAAATACGTTTTAAAAATTCATTAAAGCTACATAACTGATTTTTATCTGGAATTTTTTATTAGGAATTAAGTAAAGAGCTTTGGACAATTAAGAGGGCTTATAACCGCTCGAAAAAAGGTTTAATAAGTTTGAAGGTGAATAATTACTGATATTGATTAAATACTTAAAAAGCATTCTTTAATTAGTCTCAAAGTATTTAATTCTAGCAATAGTTTATATTGTAAAGCTTAAATATGCAAATATGACGAAAAATTTCCTATGAGTCATGGAATTGAAAATTTTAATTAAGTTAGATTATTATTTATTGAATATAAAGTTTGTGGGCGGTGTAATCAACTGAGGTGATTTTATCAATATCATATAACAGAAAGCAACGTGGGAGCTCTGCTGAATGTACTATCAATTATAAATAGCGGTTTTAAAGATTTCAAACCCTTAACTTTCTAAATACCTTAACAGCTCTAAAAGTATTTTTCGCTACGCTTCTAAATACAGATAATAAAGTGGTTCTATGAATTTTTCTGATATCCTTGTAAGAAATACGTAGGGGTCTACAACTCCTAATAAATCTTTTCATAGCCCTTCCATGCAAATTAGACGGCCAATTATGCCTACGCAGATCACTTATTGTGCGTATGGAATATTTATTGAATATTCCAGCCAAATCAAACACTCCTATGACAACTATCCAGGACACGCACATTAGATGACACAAATGAAATGTCTCAAGGCCTCTTAGCGTATGTCTATACAATATCAATACAAAGTTACATGCGACAAGTAACATGGTTAAAATGATTTCAGCAGGTAGAAGCATAACCGCATATGTATCCAGCAACATCCCAAATAAAATTTCAAACTCGCGATAATTCCGTGGCAAATTTACAGAAGTGCGTGTAAAGCTATTCAAGAAATATTTGCTATCTTTAAGTCCGGGACGAAATTCTGATTTCATTATAACAGCAAACATTGGTAACACAGCAGCGCAATAAGCTACAAGATATCCTTTCAATAGTGACGATGTGAGAGTGAAGTAATTAGCAATAAGACACGCAAAATATTCTAAATTGTAATACTTTGGAACTAAACTAGTGATGTACATAGGTGCTCTAGGAAATACCCAAAATGAAATTGAGCATGTGACACCAATCAAAACCATTGATGTTGCAACTCCTACTACCAACTTGTCCAAAGCCTTAAACAGTAATGATTTTTCATAAGCCTCTTGACGTAGGAGACATCCTAAACAAACAAATTAATATATAGTTTTTAACATGTTTTAAGGCAAACAAGAAAATATTTAAAATTACCATTCAGATGTTGAACATAGCCTTCCAAGCAATTATGCACTCGAGAACTATTGTTAGGATCCGGAAGAAGTATACATAGCCAGAGAAGAACTAACACGAAAAATATCGAAATAAAGAGACTCATTCCTAAATACTGTGCAGAACAGTTTGACTGACGAACACAATCATATGTGTATTTTCCGGCAAAAATTATATGATAAACGGAGAAAAGAATATATGGTATAGTTAGTAGAAAGCGCTTGGGGGATGTTGAGGCAACATATTTTTCTTGATCGGGATCCCAAGAGAAATGGATTATATGGAGTTTGTAAAGCACTCTCCCAAATTGTCTAAGAAAAAGTAGGTTTTTGTCGGAAATCATTTTAACTTTTACCTCTAAGGGTATGATTTGTAACTGTTCTAAAATATCTTTTCAAATTTTTATTCGGTAGTTATTAGCTAAAGCAGGAAGTGAAATAGAGTAATTCTATAGTCAGAAAAAGTTTGAAAATCGTACAGGCCTTGAAATTGTATAGAAGGAGAACAACCATAGAAAAATTACAGATCCTTGAGCCACGAAACCGATTTGAGGAATGCTTTTGTTAATACATATTTCGGAATGGAAGGAAATTTTATTTTAAGTATTGCAATCGAGCTTTATTTTAATGTATTTTAGAAGCATAAAGACACACATACAAGTAAGTACGAACATGCTCTTGATGCATGCATACACGCCATGTCTCTTATGAGTAGAAGCATTATGTAATTTTAAAAAACAATCAATTTTGTTTTTCTAGGCTATTCTGTTATGGCACGAGTTTCAATCAAATGATTCCTAATCATTTTTTTCAATTACTGCGAAGTTGTTTTTCTCAATTTTTGTCTAAAAAAGCAAAAATAGCCGTTTTTAATAGAAGAAAATAAGAATGATTAATTTTATCGAGTTATCAAATTAAGTAAAGCCCACTATCTGATTTTTGTATCTTGAAATCGTTTAATGGAATATGCTGATGCTCATTAAAATACCCAATTTACATGTATAACATCTCGTGCTAAAACGAATATTTGTTACTTAAAACACTTATTTTATTTTATGATAGCCATAGCAAGTGAACCGTTCCAGTTTGCGAGAATTAGCAGTCATAATTGAGAGATGATTGCATTTTACAAAAAGTATTTAATCATTGTGATTTATTGAGTACTTATCATAGTAGTTTTACAAAATAATAGAGTAGCAAGCAGCAATTATATTAGTTAAAGCTAACGGGCTAATAAAGTAATCAATACCAAACTGGAATAAAAGTTTTATAATGTTATCGTTTATCTCATGCTGTGCCAAATTGCCACAAATAAATACATCATTTTCTAATCAATTTAACTACCCTAAACGTATTTTTTGCTACACTTCTAAAAATTGTTAACAATGTTGTCCGCTGAATTTTTCTGTAGCCTTTACAAGAAATTTGTAATGGCTTACAACTTCGCACAAATTTGCTAAAAGCTTTTTTATCTGTTCCATCAGGCCACCTGTATCTTTTCCAATATGCAAGCGTGCGTAATGAATATTTATTAAATTTTCCTCCCAACTCAAATATACTAATCATTATTGACCAAGTTAAGCACAGTACATTAACCACATGAAAAACCTCTAAGGTCCGAAGCAAATCCATATACACAGTAAACACGCAATTACATGTAACAAGTAGTACGGTCATTAAAGCTTCTGCGGGAATGACTAGAACGCCGTAAGTGTCCATTAACATTCCAAATATTAACTCAAATTCTCTGTAGAATTGTATCAAATTGGATGGTCTCCGAACATGGCTATTTGTGTAGTATCTATTTTCATCAAGCCCAGGATAGAACTCGGATTTCATGATGATCACAAGCATTGGCATAATAGCAGACAAGTAAGCCAGTAAATATCCCATTAAAAGAGAGGATGAAAGTACAAAATAATCCCCGATTAGAAGCAACACTGGCATAAATACAAATGACTTGGGAAATAAACTTGTAAAATGAAAAGGGGCGTCTGGCATAACCCAAAATGCAATTGAGCCCATCACTCCAACAATTGTAATGGATATGGTGACAGACATAACCAATTTATCCAATATTTTACATCGTTTAGAGTTCCAGTACATTTCACCGCGCAAAAGAGAGGCTGGAATAGAATTTTATTGATTAAAATTGACAATAAATAATTTCAATTTCTCATTTTTTGCCAGTTTTACTAAAAAACTTACCATTAAAGTGGTTGACGTAACCTTCAAACAAATTGTGCATCCGAGCAATAGAACATGGGCATCTGTGTAGTGTCCATAGGCAAATTAGAATCATTGCCATGAATATAGACATAAACAAACTTGTTCCAAGTAACTGTGCAGAGCAGCTGGATGTTTTGATACAGCTAAATGCATAGTGTCCAGCGAGACTGATGTGAAAAGCAGGAAAGATGAAATAGGCAAGTTTCAGCACAGTTTGAATTATAGTTGAGCTGGTCTCATATTTTGAAACTTTTTGATTCCACATAAAAGAAATCATTCGCAGTTTGTGTAGAAGTTTCCCATAATTTCTTAAAAAGGACAAATTCCTTTTAGATATCATTTTTGCGCTCTAAAATACAGCCTATATAGTTTTAATGCTATTCTAATAATAAGTCGCCTTCAAATAAACGCCAGTATGAGTATGTATAAATTTGTAAGCTGAAATGAGAACTTGACTAATACCATGACTTCCTTGTACAAAAAATAATATTTTTTAAATAAATGTTAACATGTTCAAATACAAGTTATTAGAATGTCGCGTCCTTTTAGCATTTAAGAGTCAGGCAGATTTAACATTAGCTATTTCCTTCCATGTAAAAAGAATTTTCATTAAATATTAAGGAGATACAAAAAAAGGTTTTCCATTTTCAATTTATGCCAGGAACAAAGAGCAAAAATTTAATTTGGGATTTTATATAACATTTTTTACTGTTCATTACCGAATAGCTGAAGCTATCTAACTTTTTTCATATTGAGCCCACGCAAATTATATTTTTAAATTAATTTTTAGCGATACATTTGCAGATATAATTTTGTTCTAAATTTTTACATATTTCCTCCAAAGCTAGCTTTAATAAAGTAGTGTGATGTTTCAATTTTTATTTTTATTAACTGATAATAAGAGATAAAGATTTTTAACACACTGCTCATATATATATTTCATCATTTATTCTTAAATTCAACACTATTAATTGCACAAAGCCAGCTAAATTTTAATTCTATCAATAAACAATCCTGTTGATCTTGCTATTTATATTTAAATCAAAATCAAAGTTACAGTAGTGTTCACTACAATATTCCCGATTTTCAGAATTGTCTCCCTCTCAATATAGAAAGTATTTCCAATATACACCCTAAAATCCTTTATTGACCTTGCAAATCTTTTCTCCACTTCATACTTTCTCTTTGTTTTACTACAACATGCTCTCATAGCATTATAATTCTTTAGCATATTAACAAACTTTACAGAACTCACTTCCAACTGCCCACTCAAGCTAATAACCACAAATACGTAGACAAAACAGTAGCCCGCTCCCACTCCCATTTTTAGAGCCCCCATACCCCCAAACTTGACAACTCCAAAGAACCCCATTAAAACGAGAGACATCCAGCATGTGACAAAACCAGGTAGAAAAAATTGGCGAAAACATTGCTCCCAAAATGAATGAAGTACTTGCATCGCTCTTATGTCCTTTTGATAAGAGAAATCCTTCCGGTTAGATATGTCATTGGTCAATTTTGATAGTTTTATGCTTACACAAGTTAAGTATCCCATCATATAAACTATTAATGTGTGGAGTGTCCAAGTCTGCAAATTTAAGCAAAAAACATAATTTTGAGTATAATTTTCCCCGTTTTATTTTATTTTAAAATTTCTAAAGGAAATCAAATTTTCACCCATGAGCTGAACATAAGGTAGATATACAAAACCATGTACGGCATCTTCTCCGAAATACTAGCTTGCCTTGGGTTTTTCAAAAGTGTGGTAAGAACATTAGGCGATTCCGGCTTTTTTATCATTAACCCCAAATTCTGCACTGTAAGTAGAGCCATCATTCCCAACAAAAATTTTATCTGCTTTGTATACCTCACTTTACGGCAATAAATTTTCCCGATTTTATAAAACGAAAAATAGCTTTTAAGTAAATAAGGCAATTCCTTAGAATATATCATATGATGAATACGGTAATTAGCGCTGGAGCCATAGCCAATGATATAGAACAAATATTTTAAAACCAATCCCAAAACAACAATGGGGGAAATGGACAGATCCTTTCTGGTAATTAATATTTTGCAGATGCATCCAAACAGGTAAACGGGATACAAGAGATGAAGACTGGCATTCAAAAGTGAAAGTAATTTATTAACTTTTGAATTATTTCTTTGCAAAGTGACACCATCCCTAGAAAGATTTAGCTTAAATGGAATGCAACCTAGAAGATAAGCTAGTCTTAAAACTAATTTGATAAGTTTCGTGATAAACGAGGAGAGCATGCTTAGTAGATAAGCGGTGGTTTGATAAGCCCCTGGAAAAGTGCGGAGAAAGTTGGCGAATGAACTTATTTTCAGCATTGGTGTCAGTTTGAAGGTTGATCTCAAGGCAATCGATCTTGCAATATGAATGGTTGTATTTATTTCTAAGGTCATATTTTTGACAGGCAAGGATAAATATTGAGTATAAAAATAATAATTAAATATAATAATTTAGAAAACTCCGCCTTTCGACAACGTCCCCAACTCTGTGTCATCCGGACAATAATAAAATACCGCGCATTCCACCGCATCCACAGCAATTTGGGCGTACTCGCTTTTCGCCAATTTCATAATACTTTTCCATAGAAAACTGGGCAGTTGACCGCTCCGAATTTGGGATACGATTACATCAGTGACAGGACCAACTCCAAAGGTATCTCCTGGATCTGCGGCCCTCGGTGTGGTGGGGGCCCTTGTAGGTCCTGTTGGTCTTTTTCTCCTTGGCTTACTCGTCGTGCGCCACTGAGGTGGTGGAGGCAGAGGTGGGGCTAGGACTTCCGGAGGGGGGCCGAGATCCCCCTGAGGTGGAGCAGATGAAGACCCTGTTGAGTTGCCACTTTTTGTTGTAATTTCCACCTGTTCTGTTTCTGTAACAGACTCCTCCTCTTTTTCGGGCACCTGCTTCAGGTCCTCTATGTCCAGTTCTAAGACCTCTGTATGATTTGAGGTGGACGTGGACACAGTCATTGTTGCCATTTGTTGGGCGATCAGAAGCGCTTCCATGATTGCAGCTTCAATATTTTTCACACCTTGCTCGTCCGGCGACATAATTGCCATTTGGCTGTGATGAGGTTCTTCCATCGCAATAGATACGTCTTGTGGCGGTGGGGCAATAGGAGAAAGCATCATCATCGGCATTGGAATATTGATTTCGATTGTACCGCCACCAGTGCCATTCATATTGTGGGGCACGGTGATAACAAATTTTCGAATTTGACTGGTCGCATTATTGACTTCAGTTCCATTCATGAGAGTAGTAGTAGATTCTACTTCCGCTTTTCCAATGACTTCCGGTGATGTTGTGGTGATCTTGATAATTTTGTACTTTTTAGTTGTTATGGTAACGGGATCTACAGGCTTTACTTTTTTGCGGGGGCGGGGTGATGGAATCTCAACCTCGGGATATCTAGCTTTCAATAACTGCATAAAAGACAAATAAAAAATTAGACAGGACCTGCATAGGTTTAAGATAAGTATATATTTTTTAACAATTTTAAAATATTACCGTAACAACCAATTCTGAAGCTTTATCGACTAACGCCGCACTTGAAAAGTTATTGATTCCCAATCGATTCGCAATTTTTTCCCGGGCTAATCTATCTTCCAGGTCATCTTTGTCCTCTTCTTCCGGTTCCGGTTTGCTACTTGTGGAGCCAGCTTGCTCTTCATCGTAAACGTCTTCAGTATCCTCCTCCTCATCCTCCTCATCTTCTGTCGTATCACCATCCCCACCCGCCCCTCCAGGTTCCTCCTCTCTCGTAAACTGGGGATATGCCCATGTCTACTTCAAAAATATAAAATTTATTACTTATTATATAAAATTAATTTTTTAACCAAAGCAATTGAGTGTAAATATACATATCAGGTACACCAAAATTTTGATATTTTCAGAAAAACTTGATACGGATATTTTTAGATAGCCGACTACGTAAAATTACGATTTGCAAAATTTGGGGCTCCTAGCTCGTGCCTGGTGGCAGTGGTGGCGCCATACGTACTGAGTTCTGAGTTTT